>JAXRKO010000951.1:0-24656 GCA_037039905.1 Formica aserva
GGCGCGCGAACGAAGCGCGCATGCGCGAGAGTAGGGAGGCGCGGCGATGTGCGTGAGCTGGAAGCGGAAATCGAGGTCAGTCGGCGCGCAGCGAGAGTTGAGTTAACACGGCCCGCGGACGGAGCGTTATCCGTAATATTGCTGAGATACAGCTAGTCGATTTTGATATTCACATATCCGCGACGCGTAGAATTTAGGTGTTCGAGTAGTAGTAGTACGAGAAGTTTATAAACAAATGTTCAAACAGAAAATATATTAAAAGTGTTCGTTTCGAAGTAAACGCAGTGATAATTTCTTTATATTCCCCGGACCCGGGTAGGAACTCTGTTAGATTGTTTCAGATTGTTCCGGGCTTTGGTATCCATTAAGGGGCTAACAATTTTCCAAAAGGTGATAGTGCCAGCGGAGGTAATCATTACCAAGGAGTCGAGGATATTGCCCAGATTGAGTAAAAGCCGTCGGAAACATAATACCTTGCTGCTTGAGAAGGTAAAAGCAGCTGGCGACCGTTTCAAGGACATTATTATTGCAATTGTGCAGAGGTCACGTAAGTTTTACCCGGCTTGTCCGGTTACAACCTAACCTAACCTTGCGATCGGCTGGATCGGTCCCCGTTGAGGAGATACGCGGGGGTGCCTGGAAAAACGAGGAGAACAACACGGGGTGGAATCCAAGGGAACGCGGAAGCAGCCTGTACAGGAAGGACGATCTGAGAGGCGTTTTGGAGCATCGACGGAGGGCCGTCTGAGTCCAGAGCAGCAGTAGAAATTAAGAATAGATTTAAGAAGCGCGTATTATTAGAAATAGGATATTAAAAATATTAATAGTCATTCGACAACGTATTAGAAGCCGGAAAACGGTAGATTGATTTGAGTTAATATTAATAACGCGTTAGAAACCGCAGAGCGGTAGATCGATTTAAGTTATTTGATTTAAAGCGTTTATTTTGAAAGAATTTATTTAGTTCGTGGAGATTTTGTTTGTATATTACTCTAGTTGAAAATGGATACCTGAAACAATTAAAGAAATTATTAAGTTCAATTCATACGCGCTAATGAGACGACAGATTTAATTCGAGTACCTAGTATAGGGAATTATAACTAGATTAAGGTGTATATATATGTTCCGATTTTATTATTATTTGCTTGCGCAGAGTTACCTGTAATTACTTACCTGTAGCGGCGTTGGAGTCCAAGGATACCTGTAAAAAGAGAAAGAATTAGTTTCATAAGGAATGGATACATGTGAGACACCCGGTGTGTAGAAAGCATGGCGCGCGAAGCGGCGCGACGAGCGGCGCGAACATCGGTGTGCAACCGAAGTGCGCATGTGCGAGAGTGGGGAGTAAAGCGATGTGCGAGATCCGGCAGCGAGACTCGAGGTCAGTCGGCGCGAGGCGATAGTTGAAAGAACACGTTATTCCGTTGCACAATTTAAGACCCGCGAACGGCGCGTGATCCGTTGTAGTTCTGTTTCCTGGATTCTGGAAAGATTTGTTAGATTAAAGTCGATAGTTCAAGTAGTTGATTGCGAATAGTAATTCGATTCACGGTTTTCATTAACAATTGTTATTTCGGCCCAATTGCGGGGCATTATTTCGTGATTTATTCACAAGTTTCATATTCAATAAACATATTCCTTTTTCAAACTTCAAATCAGTGGTCTTATTTCGGTCTTCGGAAACCCGGGGTGTATTCTTCAACAGGATCTTCAGGCTTCGCAGCGCTCGGTATCCCAGATTGGAAAAGATCGCATTTGAGGTGATTGTTCCGGCGAGAGGTGGTCAAAACCAAGGAGTTTCGAGATTCCCGGCCACCCAGTTCCTATATCGCTCGATTGAAGTCCAATCCTTGCTGTTTAGAGGGTAAAAACAGTTGGCGACCGTATAATGGACAGAGAATCCACAGATTTCAATGGTATGAGTAAGTAATAAATCGACTTGGCCGGTCACAGCTATATAGTCGCGAAACATCGTTCTCGAGGGGAAGAATTTGCATTTTCGGATCAATCATTATCCACGGGTTAAATTTTGACCGTGGTACAGTCTTTATTCCAAGCGCGTAAGCCCCACTAAAGAACATACCATTAATAGAGTCTTTTTGTGGCGACAGGACTTCGCGATTCTTTTTCGGTAATATATCGGGAGAGACGCGGGGCGAATCGAGTTTCGAATTTCTTGACGAGAAATTAGCAAAATTAAGTTTTAATGTGATTTACGCAGCAAGTGATCACGCGAATAATATTTCGAAGCGCAATAGCGAAGGCGAGGGCGCGCAAACACATAAAAAGCGGACAGTGGAATCCGTCGTAAATAAAATTCCGATAGCGTGAGCGCGAGGATTCGGGAGAAAAATACAGCACGTTAAAACACGTCGTGAAAAGTTATTAAATAAAAGAGCGCGGAGAAAAGACCGCAGATAAGTAATAATATCGATTTTGGGAGATAAATCGGTAGAAAGAGCGAAAGGGAACGGAAATATAAAAAAAACGGGAGGGCCGAACAGAGATCTCGCGACTCAAATTTTGATTATACAAAAGCTCGGAGCGGATCGGTGGAGAAATCGTAAAATTTTCCGTTAACTTTGGGAGAGCGGGATAAAAAACCGCGAAAGTAAAGAAAAAAGTAATAAACTAGCTGGGGATAAAAGCTAGATTAACGTAAAAATCGGGAAAAGTTTTTTTTTCGGTATAAGAAAACGTAAAACGCAGAAAACGCGAGGAAAAAGTAGAGAAATCTACAGAAATTACTCGAAAAAGCGCGAAGATTCCAGAAAAATCGAGTCCTGAACAGGATCGAACGATACGCGATACTAAAGATAAAAATCAAGAAAGCCGGGATACGCGGTTGATTGACCGGTGGAAGATAAGAAAGTTCGGAACGGGCTTTGAAATCCGATACCACTTTGCGAAAGCAGTGGCGGCGCGATTTATACGCGACGCCAAAAGAAAGAAATAATATTTAAGAATATCCTTTGAGAATATCGAAAATATTTCTTCAAAACTTTGAAATAATTTTATTTTATAAGATTATACGAATATATACTTGAACATTTATTGGATGTGTTTCGATTGCGTATTTATATGGATATTTATATGAATTTATATGTATTTGTGTGAAACGATAGTTGCGCATTGTTCAAATGAATGGAAATAAGTATTGCAAAAGAAAGTTTATTAATATTATAAATCTTTAAAACAATTACAAGAAAGAAATTGAGAGAATAACTGAACAAGTTTATTTTACGAAAAAGATTAGAGGAAGATAAAAGTAAATGTAATAGAACAATAGGGATTGAATTTAAAGAAGATTTTAAGAAAAAATTTAACTACATTGTAAAAGAAAAGATACAAGAGTAGAGAAAGACAAAGATTAAACTCAAAATTGCGCACGCGTAACAGATTTTGATTTCAGGAAGACGAAGAAGGGAAATAAGGAAGGAAGAAATAAAATAAAAGTCATTGACGCAAACAATTACAAGAAATATAAAAATTTTTATTTAATGTTCCTATCCCTATACAAATACATAAAGGTGTATTAACATGTATTAATTTGTGTGCACTAATCGATATTCATTTCAGCCGACGTTACGTAAAAGACGAACGAAGTACATACGGACGGACGATCGCGAGACAAATCGGTCAAACGCGGGGAAAGAATAAATATAAAGTAAAATCGCGAGCAAAATGAGCAAAGACAAGCCGACAATGCCGATTCCTAGATCACCGGTAAAAGGGGCTAAAAAACAAACCGCGAGCGAGGAAATAAACGTGATTACGCAAGTAACGGCGGAAGCGGAACGACTTAAAGAACAGAATAGCAAGTTACGCGAAAAAATGGAATACCTGAAAGAAAAGTTAGAAGATTTAAAAACGGATAGGGAAAATAGACCAGGAAAATCGAAGGACGATTACGCGAGAGAATCGGGGGCGCGAAGACGACGCGATAGAACGCATCAAACGCGAGAAAATACCGCGTACGCGAGAAATAATCTAGGAGAGGAAAATACAAACATGTTAGGAAACGTTAGATTACCGCGGGGCGGGTGGTTAATGGAATCATTCGCGGAGATAAAATATAAGGGAAGAGAGGATGAACAAAATCCAATAAAGTTTCTGAGAAAATTCGAGAAAATCGCGGATTACGAGAATATCGATTATAGAGACCAATTACATTACTTTAAGAAATGTATGAAGGGAAACGCGAGTAATTGGATAGAGGTAAGCGATCCGGACGATATAGAAGAAGCGAAAGAGTTTTTCCGGGAATATTTCTGGGGGGACGAACAACAAGCGAGATTTCGAGAAAATCTATATACCGGGAAATACAGATCGGAAAAGGGAGAAACAATGGCGGAATACGCGATGAGCCTAGCGAGACAGGCAAAGTATTTAGAACCACCGATGAGCGATCACGAGATAATTAGGTGCGTGAGAAGACATTTTGGAAACGAGATTGCGCGAGAAATACGACCGTCGACCGCGAAATCAATCGGCGAGTTAACCAGTCTATTAGATGATATGGAATATGAGAAAAAGATAATTAAGCAATCGAGAAGACAGAATACGGAAGAAAATCAGTTAAATGCGAGGAAAACGTACGATACAAGGCAAAGGCCGGAAACCGCATTTAGGGATAACGTACCGAGAAGATTCAACGAACAATATCCGCGCTACGGACCCGATAGAGTATACGAAAGTTACGCGACGGGGAATCAGAGAGGAAGATGGATAGAAGAAAATAGGGAAAGAAGGCAATCGTCGGTACAGATTTCGGAAATACCGAATAGCGAGGGGGAAACGAGAATAAAAGAATCGTAAGATACGATAGAAATACAGCGCGAGATAGGATAAGGGAAGACAAAATAGTACCGAAGGCGCTCGCAGACAACAAAGAAACGCGTCGCGGCGATTAAAATTAAACGCGGCGAGACAAAAGAAGAGAATTAACCAAGAGGTTTTTGAATTGATGTTACGAGTGAAGGATATACTAAGCGAACAGATACCAGCCAAAAAGATGCTGGCAAAGATACAAACAAGTAAGTGCAAAGCATACATAGATAAGGAAGGCAAATGCGATGTAATTACAAAGACATGCACTGAAAGACTAACTAACGAAGGACTAAATATGACTTACGTGCAAAAGGAAGACCTTATACCAGATTGTATCAAAGAAATAAGCGAGATGGGAGTAAGAATGATACAAATAAGGGCAACGATAGACGATAAGGAAATAGAAATACACCCAATAGTATTATTCGGCAAGAAGGATGCGATTATACTGGGAAAGGAGTCGTACGAGAGGCTTGCACCTAACCTGGTTACAAAAGAAATGGAGAGAGCAAGTCCAGCCAATGGTGCAAAGCGACGAGCATATCCAGATGATGGAACCAACAGCGAGTGACAAAAAGACGATGGAACAGCCCAAGGTAGTAGCACGAAAGGCAGGAGCATACAAGTACGTTACCATGTCAAAGTACTACAGAGAGCTGAAAAGAGAAAAAGTAGAGTCAGACACACATGACAGTTCAGACAGTGACGATACAGGAAACAACATAAAGACAGAAAGAGATAGAAGTAAAAGAGAGTCAAATAACATTTCAGATGCAGAGACAGTAATAGATAAAGAATTTAGTGACAAAATAAGTAGAGTATACAACATGAACGAGACAGACAGAGAGCAAATAAAAGATAAAAGGATAGATATTGACACAATAAATAATAACGGGGAAAATAAAGACAGATTAAGAGAAACACAATATAAAACAGAATGGGAGGACGAACGAAATGACGAGACAGACGTAGATAGCGATAGAAATAATCACACCGCGGAACAACACAACACGTTATAACACACGCATCGAAAGAAGAACGCGAATTAAACATAGGTACACGCGACACAGTAGCGAGCGAGAATCTTGACACACAAATACACGATTTCGATACATTATTAGCGAACGCGGAACGAATAAGCGAAGTAAACAATCTATCGGCGCGAAGTTGTGACAGACCATTGAATGCGGTGAACATAGACGCGAAAGTGAGAAAGAAAGTCAATTCGAAAATAGGACAGGGCGTTGAAGCGCGCGAAAGGGATCGATGGGGCGAAAACGAACAAAGCGGCGCGGAAAATAGAAAAAGACGCGGCAGAAAAACATAACGAATAGGAAAAGAAAATTAGAAGCGCTATGTAATACGGCGTACACATTGCAGCGACAATTAATAGATTTAATGATTGATACATATAAGGACGAGCGCGAACAAACAGACATGTTACGCGATAGACTAATTAGACTTAGAAAAAGACAAAAATTTGTAATCCAACGGCGGAAAAAGGACCATCAGCGAACGAGAGGGACATCAGTCAAAGGAGGGAATCAGCAGACCCGGATAATTCGGAAGAAACCGGAAGCAGTGTACGAAAGAAACAGGCGAAAGACGTCCAGGCTAAACCAAGGGTGACGCAACACTTGGTGGGAAAATTCGTAGACCCAGGCGGAAAAGCGTTCGAGACAAGGCTGTTGGAAAATAAAAACCAATGAGACCAGCAGCAGACATTGGACCTCGATAACGAAAAATGGTTCGAGGAGTACCAGCAAAAAGAAAACGTGGTGCCCAACCAACAAAAAGGGGACCATATCGGAAGCCCGGTGGGAAGCAGCTCGAGGCATGAAAGTTACAACATGCAATCGGAAAATCACTCACCGGTGAGGAAGAAAAGGAAGGCGATAAAAATCGTATCCAGCGAAGATGAGGCTGACAACGAGAACCAGACCACATCAGATCGCACCGTCCACAGCCCGGTTTTTGGGAAAGTTCTCTCGAAATACGTACCGAATTTCGAGAAAACTTTAGAAGGGGGTATGCGATCGGCTGGATCGGTCCCCGTTGAGGAGATACGCGGGAGTGCCTGGAAAAGCGAGGAGAACAACACAGGGTGGAATCCAAGGGAACGCGGAAGCAGCCTGTGCAGGAAGGACGATCTGAGAGGCGTTTTGGAGCATCGACGGAGGGCCGTCTGAGTCCAGAGCAGCAGTAGAAATTAAGAATAGATTTAAGAAGCGCGTTATTAGAAATAGGATGTTAAAAATATTAATAGTCATTCGATAACGTATTAGAAGCCGGAAAACGGTAGATTGATTTGAGTTAATATTAATAACGCGTTAGAAACCGCAGAGCGGTAGATCGATTTGAGTTATTTGATTTAAAGCGTTTATTTTGAAAAAATTTATTTAGTTCGTGGAGATTTTGTTTGTATAATACTCTAGTTGAAAACGGATACCTGAAACAATTAAAGAATTTATTAAGTTCAATTCATACGCGCTAATGAGACGACAGATTTAATTCGAGTACCTAGTATAGGGAATTATAACTAGATTAAGTTGTATATACATGTTCCGATTTTATTATTATTTGCTTGCGCAGAGTTACCTGTAATTACTTACCTGTAGCGGCGTTGGAGTCCAAGGATACCTGTAAAAAGAGAAAGAATTAGTTTCATAAGGAATGGATACATGTGAGACACCCGGTGTGTAGAAAGCATGGCGCGCGAAACGGCGCGACGAGCGGCGCGAACATCGGTGCGCAACCGAAATGCGCATGTGCGAGAGTGGGGAGTGAAGCGATGTGCAAGATCCGACAGCGAGACTCGAGGTCAGTCGGCGCGAGGCGATAGTTGAGAAAACACGTTATTCCGTTGTACAATTTAAGACCCGCGAACGGCGCGTGATCCGTTGTAGTTCTGTTTCCTGGATTCTGGAAAGAGTCGGGAGATTAAAGTCGATAGTTCAAGTAGTTGATTGCGAATAGTAATTCGAGTCACGATTTTCATTAACAATTGTTATTTCGGCCCAATTGCGGGGCACTATTTCGTGATTTATTCACAAGTTTTATATTCAATAAACATATTCTTTTTTCAAACTTCAATTCAGTGGTCTTATTTCGGTCTTCGGAAACCCGGGGTGTATTCTTCAACAGGATCTTCAGGCTTCGCAGCGCTCGGTATCCCAGATTGGAAAAGATCGCATTCGAGATGATTGTTCCGGCGAGAGGTGGTCAAAACCAAGGAGTTTCGAGATTCCCGGCCACCCAGTTCCTATATCGCTTGATTGAAGTCAAATCCTTGCTGTTTAGAGGGTAAAAACAACTGGCGACCGTATAATGGACAGAGAATCCACAGATTTCAATGGTATGAGTAAGTAATAAATCGGCTTGGCCGGTCACAACCTAACCTGAGGTCTTCCAACCACCTCTCCAGCATGCGCCGCCGAGCCTAGAGCCTTACGGCAGCCCTGACCCGCGGGATCAAAACTACGCCCAGCCCACCGAGCTCTTTTGTACGCCCGTACACTTCCGCGTACATCTGGGCATACAGCTCGATGGCGCATATCACCACCTGCGTTTTGCATATTGTGCTAAGATCCTGGGCTATTTTAAGATGAATAGTACAACTATTCTTTGTCAATCTTGTTTTTGGCAATCATTATCTACCCGTCGTAAAATATTCTACTTCTCCTTATTTTATCATTTCGTTTCAGACGGATTACGCTATCCAACAGTCTTTTGCGAATATTGTTCAAATTCTGCGTTAACACTACGAGCCCTGCGCGAATGTAACGATTGTACTCTGGAACATTTACAATTTATAACTATAGTAGAGGAAGCCGGAGAAGATATTAACGATTTCGAGGATCCAATAATAATACTTGTTATCGGTGAACAAATAGATTTTCCTTAAAATGTGCATAACTAAACTCCCTAAAAGTAAAATACACCCTTTGTTAAAATATTTTTCAAATTTATATGACATAAAATGTGTACGGATAATATGTTACCAGAACAAAGAAGGCAATGATAAAATTTGTATATTTTGTTATGCACCTAGAGAACCAGAAATTTATGAATTAGCAACAAGCCACAGGTTTTTAGACGGTTATCCGAATCCTCGTAAATGTCCGAATTGTGGAAACAAAATAGTATACATACGTTTAATTTTGCGATGCGATAGATGTTTTAGCTCATACGTTTAATTCATGAATAACTATAGAGAACATTATTCTAATGATATCGCATTAGTAATGTTTGACGTTACTACTCAAGAGGTTACTAGTCTTTCCATTTATGAAGATGAACCCCAGCTTGAATCGCCCACAGAATTAGAATCTTAACACTTTAGTATCTCAATACTTTCAGTAGTTTCACTGATTATATCTCTTTTAATATTTTAGCTTTACTCGTTATATAATCCACAAACTCATAATTATTAGTATTACTTTCAGATAATAAAATTGAGATGAGTTATTTAATCATTTATATAGGGTGTCCCAAAGCACACTTGACAACGCACGTGAGCAGGTAGAGCACAGTAAACTGAACAGAAAAGTCCTGTACCATTTTGCAATTTTCGCAATAATTATTGAAATATTAATTAAAAAAGATTGGCGAATGAGCGCGCGGCTAGACCGTGGGACGTACGCTCTAGGCGTGCCAGCGGCGAGCTTGGCAGTGTCGCACGGCAACGAAAAGTTTGATGGCCCTGCGACGAGGGTCGGGGTACGCGCGAGCAGCGAGCGGCCATTAATAACAATTATTAAATGATTTAGATAAATAATGCTAATTAAATGCTTGCTTAACAATTACAAAAAGAATTAATTATTGAATAATATTATATTATTATTATTATTATTTTATTATGATTTTTAATTATTTTTTTTTACGTTTCGTGGAAAAAAAAACGATAAGAAAGATAAGAGAATTTGATGCTGCAATAATATACTTACAAAAGGAAACGATCGAGAATCAATTGTGAATTTACGATCCTTCATCAATGTAGGATTCATAACTACGGTAAAACACAATAAGAAATTAAAATTGTGAATGCTGAAAATTAGATATCTATGAAAAAGGAACAAAGAATCTATCGTGTGAATTTACGCTTATAAGCTTTCGTTAATTTATTATTTACAATTACTATAGAAAACAATGTAATCGATTTCTATCTTTTTTTTTGTTCCTTCGTCAGGATTGCGACAAATGTTCATACAAAAATATTCGAATACGCATATCAAAAAATATAAAGCCTCCGCTAGTATAAAATAATAAACGTTTCCCGCCTCATGTATCGAAATAAAATATCTTATTTCCCTCATGTATCGAAATAAGATATCTTATTTTGTTAGAGATCGCGTAATCGGTCCGTCAACTAAAGCAAAGTTGCGCATCAAGAACGAGAAAAATGCAGATAAAATGCATTCTAAAAAAGCGGAAAAATCAAACTACATGCAAAGTTTCAATTGTCACCCGGGCCTTTTCAGTATATCATTGGCAAATTCTAGAAAGATCTATTATCCAAAAAACCTCCCGATAAGTTAAACAACTCGAACAAACATTCGATTTTCCATTCGGGAAAAACCCGCATGACAAACAAACAAGTAGAACAACAACTACTGCCGCTCAACGAACTTTACTTGTACAGTTACACGCGACGCACTGACGTATACCGCTGAACACCAATTACGCGCACGCATTCAAATTTCACGCACAGCCGAATGGTCGGCACTGCGCGCTTTTCCTCGGCCGCCAATGGAGCACAGCGCCTCGAGACCGTCTCCAAATACTCGCGCTCTTTAAACTCATTGGCACTCAGCGGAGAAATCGCCGCTTCAAAAAACGGATAAAAGGTCGTGCTCAAGCCTGGCGCGACACTATTCGCAGTTCACGCTTAATAGTAATCGGAGATAACCGCTTAGTTAAACCGCTTTGTAATACCGCTTAAATAGATAAACGCTCGTTACAACTCAGTCGCTCGCGCAATTCGCGAAACGCAATCCATTTGTGTAAAAGGATCTGCAATTAAACATTATTGTAATTAATTGTTTTTATTTGTGAAGATTTATTAAAAAAAAACCAAAAAAGGGAGATACGTGTGCATAATTGCTTTAAGGTCAGTGTTAATTGTCGTGTCTGTTCTTCCATCGATTCGTGGTCTTCGCCCGTTCGCGGTACTCTCGAACATTTCTGGTCCTTCGAGCCGGATTCTTTCGCCGGCAACCGCAATATCGTGAGTGTCGTCTTCAGCGAATTCAACCGCGTACATCTGTAAAAGAGAACTCCGTAAACAATGAGTGTGAACATGAACACCCTGATGAGTGGCCAGCGCGACATCCACGGACGCATGTCCCGGTCGGTGGACAATTTGAGGAAACTGGTCTCAAGCGGCATCACTCTCTGCACAGTCGAGACCCGGATGAAGATCCTGGACCAGCTGTGGGCAAAGTTCGAGACGCAGCACGAACTCATTCGCGCCTGCTACAAAGACAAATACACTGAGAGTGAGTACGCCACTGAATTCTTTGATACTGTCGAAAATACATACGTGCAGCAACGAAACAAGCTCGCCGAATATGCCGAACGTCTCGAACCCGCTCCTACGACAGCTCCGGCACCTCCGGCGCCTCATGGTGAGCAGCAAACCAGCGATCGCACTCCCAAAATCGCATTACCCCGAATTAAGCTTCAGCACTTCTCGGGCGAGTACGCAGATTGGCCATCTTTTCGCGACCTCTTTTTGTCCGTCATCGGTGAAAATTTGTCAATTTCCAACGTGAAGCGGTTTCATTACCTCAGATCGTGTTTACAAGGACCCGCTGAAAGATTAATACAACCTTTAGCAGTGACTGGCGAGAACTATGACCGCGCGTGGGCCCTCTTGTCGAAACACTACGAGAATAAACGAGAGTTGATTCGCTCCAACTTCGCCGCGTTCACCGCCGTTACTAGAATGAAAGGCGACACCGCGGAAGAACTTGGCCGGATTTACCATGCTGTCACCACGGCCGTAAATGCTGCAGAAAGCTTCGATAGACCCATAAATTCACACGGAATGGATCTCTTCAATTACCTCGCAATCGAACTTTTCGATTCGCGGACTCGTCTCGAATGGGAGTCTTCTACGTCGAACTCCGCTGAACCCACGAATCACGATGCCTTGCTCGACTTCATCAGCAAACGCATCCTCACATTGAACGCCGCAAAACCAAAGGGTGCCGTCAAGGCCGCTGTGGACTCAGCACGCCCAGCGAGGACGCATCTCATCAAGCGCGGATACAGTAATGCTCAGTGCGCACTCTGCAAAGAAGGGCACTCTATTATGCAGTGTCGCGAGTTCAAAGCGAAGCCCGCAAGCGAGCGAAAAACCATTGTCGAAACCAGCCGGCTATACTTCAATTGCCTGGGAAATCACACAGTGGCGAGGTGCCAATCCACCAAGGGTTGCTTTACTTGCAAGGCTCGACATCACACCTTGCTTCATGACGCATACGCCAACCTAAAATCCGAGGAAGTTAGCACTCTCTCCGCCGTGCGACCGCGGGTAGATAGCAAGGCAATCCTTCTTGCAACAGCAAGAATAATTGTCTCCGATCGATACGGCAATCCGCATACGACGCGAGCACTGATAGATCAAGGTTCGGATCCATCATCTCAGAAGCTCTAGCGCAGCGCCTGCGCCTACCGCGCACTCGCTCCGCCGTTTCCATCATTGGTATAGGAGGCGCTCCGTCGGGAGCTACCCGCGGAAAGGTCAAGCTGATGGTCTCCTCGAAAGCAACCGGAACTGAGCTCTCTGTCATCGCGTTCATCCTACCACAGCTTTCTGCGTATCGAAGCACGACGACAAGACGCTGCGCAACGTGGCCGCACATTCAAGGACTCACTCTCGCCGATCCACACTACTTCGACGACGCTCCAATCGAGGTCCTCCTTGGAGCTGAGGTGTGCTCCCTCATCCTCGAGGAAGGCCTGCAAAAGGGCGGGCCCGACGCTCCAGTGGCGCAAAAAACCATTCTGGGATGGATCCTCTCAGGAGGCACGACGTCCAGCACACTCCTCAATGGCTCGCATCACTGCACCGCTGACCACGAGCTTGCAAAGCTTGCAAAGCTTGGTACTCCGCTTCTGGGAACAGGAACGAGAACCAGTCGCTCCAGTCGAACTCGCTCCTGCGGAAGAGGAATGTGAGCTATTCTTCCAACGAACACACTAACGCAACAACGACGGACGGTACGTTGTGCGACTTCCATTTTCCGCACCGCCCACCAACCTCGCTGAGACTCGCCGCCCGGCCGAACGATTGCTTTCCGCCTTGGAAAGAAAGGGCAACCAGGAGCCCCACTTTGGACAACTCTACCGGGCATTCATGACTGTGTACGAGGACCTGAAACACATGGAGCTGGTGAGAACATCATCGACTGAGGACAAGGGTCTCAAGTGTTACTTACCGCATCACGGAGTACTCCGAGACTCGAGCGCAACAACCAAGCTCCGCGTCGTTTTTAATGGTTCGCAAAAAACCAGGTCGGGCGAATCCCTAAACTCCAAGATGCACGTTGGCGCGAACCTTCTGCCTTCACTCGCGGATGTCTTGTTGCGCTGGCGGCGACACCAATACGCTTTCATCACGGACATTGAGAACATGTACCGACAAGTGCTCGTTCATCCCGATGACCGCAATTTTCAACGTATTTTATGGCGACCCGACGTCACGAGTACCGTGCGCGAATTTAAATTAACAACGGTCACGTACGGACTCGCGTGTGCACCGTTTTTGGCGATTCGGACGCTTCATCAACTCGCCACCGACGAACGAACAAAGTATCCCCGCGGAGCAGCGTCGCTCCAAAGAGTGCTATGTCGACGACATTGCTACGGGAACTAGCACCCTTTCCGACGCCGTCGCGCTACAAACGGAACTCTGCACGGCGGGCGGGTTCCCACTGCGAAAATGGGCCGCCAATCATGAAAAGATTCTAACTGGAATTCCTCCCGAACATCGGCTGCAGAAAACTTCACACCTGTGGGAGGAAGAAGCTCATTCCACCCTAGGGCTGCTATGGCACTCAACGGAGGATCACTTCACCTTCGCAATCCATCCGCGCACGATCACCAACCTAACGAAACGGCGCGTCCTTGCCGAAACCGCACGTCTCTTCGACCCACACGGTTGGCTAGCTCCAGTCATCATCCGGGCAAAAATTCTCATTCAATCAGCATGGCTGCAACACTTGGAATGGGACACTCCACTGCCCTCCAAAGACGCGCTTTTTTGGAGCCGCTTCTTCGAGGAACTCCCACTGCTGGAGCGTCTGCGGGTGCGCCGCTGGCTCGGCACTGGTTCCACAATCGAACGCGCGGAACTCCACGGCTTTGCAGATGCGTCTGAGCGAGGCTACGCCGCAGCCGCATATCTTCGCGTATCCCAGAACGGGACCACAACTATCCAGTTGCTAGCAGCGAAAAGCAAGGTCGCTCCGGTGAAGCAAGTCTCCTTGCCCCGCCTCGAGCTGTGCGCCGCTGCCCTGCTCACAAAATTAATTCTACAAACTCGCGACTGTCTTAGTCTGTCCACAGCATCCATCAACCTTTGGACCGACTCCACGGTCACTCTTCACTGGCTCCGTGGACATGCGTCACGATGGAAAACTTACGTGGCAAATCGTGTGTCACTAATCCAACAGTGTCTTCCATAAGCCCAGTGGCGACTCGTCCTTGGACGAGATAACCCGGCCGACTGTGCCTCCCGAGGCATCGTCCCCAGCGAACTCGTCGACCTCCCACTGTGGTGGAGTGGACCCGCTTGGCTTCGAGAAGACAATGCGTTCTGGCCAAGTGAGAATCCTGAAATTCAAGACGACAATCTTCCAGAGAGAAGAACCACAGCGCAGTCCTGCATTAGCATGACCCACACAGAACCCGAGATCCTGCTTCGGTTTTCCTCGCTTCACCGGCTCCAGCGAGTCACCGCATGGTGCCTTCGGTGGCGGCGCCCGGCGGTGCCCAAGGACAAGAACGCTTCCCGTAACGTGGAACCTACGCTCCAGGCGGACGAGCTCAACACCGCGCTCTCTAGATGGGTACGCAGAGTGCAAGACCTGCACTATCCCGACGAGGTCGCCGCCATCACCGCACGTCGCCCTGTATCGCCAAAAAGCAAACTCGCGAAGTTAAGCCCGTTCCTTGACGAGGACAGCATACTGAGAGTCGGAGGTCGCCTCAAGCACGCGATACTCTCGCAAGACGAGCGGCACTCCATGATCGTGCCAACCGCCTCATGGCTCACTCAACTGCTGGTGGAGGCATGCCATCGCAGGACCCTGCACGGAGGAGTGCAACTTACACTCGGGCTGCTTCGTCTCAGATTTTGGATTCCTCAGGGCCGGTCCAGAGTAAGGCAATTGCTACATCGCTGCGTAGTTTGCACTCGGTGGAGAGCCGCTACACCGCAGACTACGATGGGCAATCTGCCACACGGACGAGTCACTCCAGATCGCCCGTTTTTACGAACCGGCGTGGACTACGCCGGACCAATTCTACTCCGCACAAGCAAGGGTCGAGGACAAAAGGCCCACAAAGGGTTTATCGCCGTGTTTGTCTGCCTGTGCACAAAGGCTGCACATTTAGATGTCGTGTCCGATTACACGTCAGACGCATTTCTTGCCGCCTTTCGACGCTTTACTTCTCGCCGAGGCCTTTGCGAAGAGATGTATTCTGACTGCGGCACAAATTTCATCGGGGCAGACAACGCACTTCGAGAGCTCTTTATCGCTTCCTCCACCTCTGGTCACCGAATAGCCCACGCGGCCATAACGGAAGGAATCAAATGGCGATTCAATCCTCCCGCAGCACCGCACTTCGGAGGGCTTTGGGAAGCCGCCGTCAAATCTACCAAGCACCACCTTCGCCGAGTCATTGGAGAGACCACACTCACCTTTAAAGAAATGACTACTCTCATGGCTCAAATTGAAGCGTGCCTCAATTCACGACCGCTCAGAGCACAGTAGTGTTAATAGGAGAGTTCTAAGCCAGGTCCTCTGAGGGGAGGTGAGGGACGGGGGGGTCCCGCGCGGGCGAGGGGGCATGACGTCACGCGGGCGGAGGGGGATTTCATGGCGCGGGGGAATGACGTCACACGGGCGGGGGAGCTTATCGCGGGAGCATAAACAGCGCGGTGTATTACAAAGGGCGGGTGCCGATGTCCGATTGCTTGAATTTATAAACATTATAAGTAGTATAGCAATGAGAGTTCTAACCCAGGTCCTCTGAGGGGGGGTGAGGGGCGAGGGGAAACCGGCGCGGGGGTATGACGTCACGCGGGAGAATCGCGTCCTAACCGATGGGCGAGGGGTCCGCGGAGAGGGCGGGGGGGGAGGGGGACCGCGTCCTAACCAATGGGCGAGGGGTCCGCGGAGAGGGGGAGGGGGACCCGCGGCGAAACCGATAGGTGAGTGACCCGCGGGGAAGAGGGGGACCCGCGTCCTAACCGATAGGCGAGGGACCCGCGAGGAAGAGGGAACGCGATGCTGCGAGGAGGCGTAAGACAAGGATAGCGTTTGCATGCACGTTGGAGAGAGAGAGAGATAGCGCGAGGCATGCACTTGGGAGAGAGATAGCGCGAGGCATGCACTTGGGAGAGAGAGAGAGATAGCGCGAAGCATGCACGCGGATGATACGGCGTTCGCAAAGCGGTGTGAGAGAGATAGCGCGAGGCATGCACGCGTGTAGGAAAAGGATAGCGTCCGCATTGGCGTGGGAAAAGGATGACGTTCGCATGCATGTGAGAGAGAGAGACAGCGCGAGGCATGCATGGACGTGGGAGAAGGAGGCTCAGAAAAAATCAACATTTTTTTTTATATAATAATAATAATAATATTTATTCAAAAAATTGTGTATATAATATAATTGTGTGTGTGTGTGTGTATGTGTATGTGTGTTTAAAAATATATATATATAAAATATAAAAATATATAAATAAAAATAATAATAAAATAATAATAAAAATAATAATGATAATAATAATAATGCAGCGCTCCATCTGAAACAGAAAAAATACAAGTCTTATTAAAATATCTAGTTTGAACGTTTTAAAATTTTTAAAAAATAGATACAATTAATTTTTCGACCTCTTGCTCGGAGGCTCGTCCCACGGTTCTTCCACCACGTCTTCCTTGTAAGGCTCGAGCCCGAAGAGACGTCTTAACGCCAAATAGAGGCCGTCGGGGCCGTTATACTCCCACACATCCTCGCGGAAATAGTGCTCTTGCCGCCGCAACATTCGCACATCTTGTCAATGTTCTATGTTAATGAAACCGGGAATCCGGATCTCACGGGTAAAGTCATACTATAAATTAAATTAAATCAAATTATAATATATATTATAAATAATTAATATTTTATAAAACATAATTTTAATATAAAACATAATTTTAATATAAAACAAATATTACTTACTCTTTGAAATACTACGAGATTCAACAGGGCTCTAAACAGCCCCATTGCGAGATCCTCCGCCCACCATGCCGCGTTCCATCGACCCCGTTGCAATACCAAGTTTATTAGTGACGGCATTTTGAATATTATCACTTAGACACTTAAGACACTTTTAATTTGTCAGACTGTCGGACACTTTATGACGGACACAACGGGATAGACATTGTCTCGAACATTTTAGAGTAGGGGATGAATCACTTACGAAGAACGCTTACTCTCAGCACATGATAAGAAAAATAAAGTTAGCATGTTTCCACAGACAACTATTTAAAGTCTTTTACATATGAATAATATATTATTATAATATGTAAACCACTATCGAACGGCTATTGAACGGATATTGAACGGCTATCGAACGGCTACCGAACGACTATCGAACGGCTATGAACGGCTACCGAACGGCTATGAACGGTTTTTGAACGGCTTTGAACAGCTATCGAACGGCTATCGAACGGCTTTGAACGGCTATCGAACGGCTTTGAACGGCTATCGAACGGCTATCGAACGGCTTTGAACGATAAAACAATTATTTATACACCATTCAAATATTTAAAGTCTATGTGCATGTACTGAAATGTAACATCTGTAGTCTGATAAGGTGGCTGACGCCGCTATCTAACGTCACGTACTGAAATTTAATACTCGCATACTGGGATAAGAAAGAGGAAAAGGGAAGAACAAAAGAGAATAAAAATATATTTTAACAATAGTTTATTCTAAAAAATGTTTGGGTGAATCTCTATGATGATTCGTCCAACAATTGAATATTTTAAATACATTTTGTAAAGCGCAATTTTTCAAATGTTTTTCACAGCGCATAGTATTAGTAACATCTAGCTTATTTAACGAAGTGATATCTTCATAGTCCGCATCCAAGGTCTCAATAATAACGTCGTTTCTCGCATCATCGTCAAGTATATCGGCCAGCCATTCTCGTTTTTCGTGTCCTTTAACGTACACGATAGGAGATGCTCCATTTTCCTCTTCCGCCGCACCCATCACAGCTCTCGTAATCAAACGCCTGGCGAAGCTGTATGGAACGTTTCCATCCTCGCATTGAAGCCCATGGTGATGTCCGATTAGCCATGAAGCTTGGCATCTCTCAGATTTTGTAAGCGCACGCCATGGTACGGGACTTGCAAAAAAGTAGTGAGAAAGAACAAATCCATTTCTCAGTATTGCTACTTCCTTCACGACAAAGTTTCTCCCGATAATGAATCCTTGCAGATCCACAAACGTTGGCGCGATCATGCTGATAATATTACTGTACGATTGCAAGAACGATGTACGACTGCTGTCGATCGTCAAAATCTCAATCTTTATATATTTTTGACATTGGAGGGGATATTTGCTGATTTAGGTAATTTTACGAACTACGTTGGTCAATGGGCAATATTCGACAACGCGATCGTGCAAGATGAGACAATAGGCGGTGGTATTTGCTGATATATCCTCCTTGCACTCAAACTCTAATCTCACGTCCACGGTGGAATTTTTGACAGACTCGTTTTGTCGCGAGCAATCGATAACAGCGAGAGGACCGCAATGTAAAAATTTTGAAATGTTTAATAGCACATTATCATTATCACATCCGTAATAAGATTTGCAAAAACGAGAGTACATATCGAACAAGAGGGCGAATCTATTTTTATCGAAATCTAAATTCAAATCATCGTAGGGATAAAATTCCGAGTTTAGATAGAGTTTAACGTTGGTCAATTTGCAGTCGTCGAATGTAGTAATATCTTTTGACACAGCATTTTTTCTGCCAGTCTGCAGCGCAAAGATCACGTATCGCGGCTTCTCCAGCTGAGAGGCGGCTTTCACAGTCCACGAATGCTTAGTCGTATTATGCAATAGAGGAAATTCGTATAGATCCCAAGAGCGAAAACTCATATTCAAGTATCTCCCGCTTTCCAACGCGCGTAGCAAGGATAGTTTATTGACCTCGCTCAATATTACATGAGGCATACGCCATTGTATCTTGAATAATTCGATATCAGCTTCAGCCGAAACATGTCCAAATATGCAATTGTTGTCGTTGCGCGAACGTATCAGAATTAATTCGTGACGAGCGTTGATCACAACTCGCTTATAATCTTCGCAAAAACCCAATAGTATGTTTAGCGGCACGCAAAAATTGAAGTAAGCTTCAGCAGCATTATGCGACATATTCCACGCAGCATTCTCCAAGATTTTACCTTTCTCGGTTGTTAGAGAGACATAGTTTTTAATCGTGGAAGTTATTCCAACGTTTCTGTTGCGGTCAATCTCCACACCGTCGAGTTCATATCGAAGTTCATCAAACATAAACGCGACACAATTGTTTCCCAGTACCACTCTTGCCCCTTCATCTACTTTACGCACCTTCAACTTTCCCTCGACGTATAGAAAACTTTCACATGGTAACGTGTACAAATCTTGATGTTGTATCGGTATCCGTATCTCGTCGCTATATCCAAGCGTTGTGTTGGCGTATGGATTGTACGTATGAGTCTCAATCTTGACGATACGATCGTCAAAGATCGGCTCGCCTCCGATATTCAAGATGTCAATCATATCGTTCAAGTATTTCGTACGACGAATCCCAATGATTTTAAAAACTCGCGATTCAACGCGCTGAGCTTATTTTTAGCGTAACCAGATATCTGATTATTGTCACCCGATACCGCAGTCACTCGCCTTCTCGCAAAAATATTGTCCCTCGTAAAGATATTGTCTCTCGCGTGCTCCGTGCTTTCGTTCAACACAAGCATTTCATTTGTCAAACGCTTTATTTTTGCCGCCGCCGTATATGCAATCTTACGGTAATTTCCTCTCCTCGAAAATCGAGCAAATGTCCTTCTTGATCAACAATGCGTATCGTTAAATCAGTAATGCTCCGTGCGACGATCGGTAGATAAATGATCTGTGCTGGCGTTTCCGATATCTTATATCCTGGCGGCACGCTCGGTGAAAATTCATGTATCGTGTGTACGCGCTTGTCATTGCTGTACGCGCCAGTGGTTACGCTGCATTCTATACGAATAATATTTACGCTAATAATATTTATCGGTACATCCGATTCGTGCCATATCCGAGGCTGTAATATACGATTCGACGAGAATCCCAACAACGATCCAACGTTGCCCGGTTTACTAAAATTTATTCTATAGACACATTTGATTTCACTTTTTAGCGTATTATGATTAGCGCGAAGCATTATTGGATATTCATCGTGTTCTTCGCCATCAACAATATCGTTGGAATCAACTACGCGTCGATGTCGCAAAATTGCACGTCGGAGATATTCGTTTATTGCGTGTAATTCGTATGATCCTTCGGGAATTGTAATTTCCTTATCGTCGTTATCAAAATAAAATTTATTATTCCAAGAATTCACGTTCGATATCGTATGATAAGTTTCAAAATCCGTTAAACCAAGCTCGTAATCGCCATCGTTTAAATCTATAGCTGGAAAGTAGCTTACAGCAAGAACGCAACTCTTGCCGGTCAACGTAAGCGTGAGTGACATGCTGGAAAACTGTCGAACGAATACTGAGTCGCGACGGTGAATTGTCAGGCTTTAAATTCATATCGATCATCGACCGTTTGAAGAAATCGAAGACACAATTGTCCACAGATACTTTGATTATAATTTTGATAGGCCGTGTGATTGTATTCTATATTTGCAACATTCTGTCCAAAATATCGCACTAATTCCTTGGGCGGTCGAAGATTTCCAAAACTATCGAAATATACCACACGATCTCCCCTCTTTGCATACGCAACCCAATGAGTACCGAAACCATCGACGTCATCCAAATTGACGATACCGCTCTCATTTCGCCGTATACCGTTTATCGGTAAATTATTGCGCATGAAAACGCCTCTAAAAAATTGTATACGCATACGTCTTGCAAGTTGTTCCAATTGTACATTAGTTGTTACACCGGCAGGCATTTTTATTTTGACGTTTTTTTTTTCTTGGCCGCTGTTGAGAACCCTCGTCCGCGCTTGTATGGAGCGAGATAAAGACCGTGACCTTCCATGGCGCGATTATGACGCTGCATTTCTTCGAGCTGACGTTGCGCCGCCTTGCTATCGTTCACCGCCTTCGCGATTCCCGCTGCTCCGCCAGCCAACGAACCGAGAACTCCCAATAATGGTAAAATGGGTAAGATACCACCGCGCTTCGCTATAGGAAGTATTCGTTTTTTCGCAGTCTTTTTCTTCATCGATGATTTTTTTGTTTTCATCCCCATACCGAATTTTGTCTTTGCTTTCATAGCCGCCCAAACAGCTGTAGCGGCTGCTTTCTCACCAATAGTCGAATCTCTCGCGGTAATACGTGTTCGCGCTTTCGTGGCGAGTATATTATCCGCAACGTGTCGTTGACCGAGATCGTTGCTTCCAGAATAAGCTATGTCGTGCTCGCGACACGCGGCATCCAATGGATTGATACCTCGATCGCCTCTAGCCAAACGCGTTTCTAAATGAGTTCCCGGTCCGCAAAACTGATAGCCTGGAATATGTAATTCGATAGGAAGTGCGTTTATAGCACGATTTAACAAACCGCAACCTCTTATAATTTTTGCTGGCATTTGCCACAATCTTTTATTAACGGTGTTGGACCGTCGAAATGTGTTTGTTGGCACGGCAAATTATAATGTCGCGTGCATCGACGATACTGTTGAACCTCTGAGTCAGCTTTTATATGTTCGGGAAGCTTGTCCCACAATTGTTCCACGTAGCTACCAAAGTCTCGCAGTAAAACAATCTTGGGGATAATCTGTAACTGCTCGGTGGTAAGCTCGAGAATATCGCTGTCAACCGATAGAAGAAGAAACATTTTTGAGACTGAGCGGTTTCGATTCGGTGCACCTCTATAAATAGGGTCCCGATGATTCATTTTCCAAAATCTGATTTGAGACTCGCGAGAGCAAACATGCGGTTCGCGCGACAAGCGACGATAATCAAAGTGATAAATTTTGACGATAAAACACGAGTAATGTCCGAGAAAGAAATACGCAAGCATGGAAACATGCTGCCGACTACTATACGCGGTATCATTTGCGGTCCTTCGAATTGCGGTAAGACTAACGTGTTGATAAGTTTGATAGAAAGTCCACACGGTGTACATTTCGAGAATGTGTACGTATACTCGAAATCACTTCAACAACCGAAATATCGATATTTGGAAAATTTGCTATTATCGATCGATGAAATTGGTTATTTTACATTCTCTAATAATAGTGACGTTATTCCACCGAGCGAGGCGCTTCCGAATTCCATTTTTATCTTTGACGACGTGGCATGCGATAAGCAAGATACGATAAGAGAGTACTTTGCAATGGGTCGACACTCGAGCGTCGACTGTTTCTATCTTTGTCAAACGTATGCCAAGATACCCAAGCATCTTATACGGGACAATGCAAATTTACTGATTTTATTTAAACAAGATGGTACAAACTTGAAACATGTATACAACGATCATGTAAATACTGACATGTCTTACGGCGATTTTCGCGCATTCTGTCAGAAATGTTGGCAACACGAGTATGGATTTGTAGTGATTGATAAAGACAGTTTACAGACTAATGGACGATATCGAAAAGGATTTAACGATTTTGCAATACCATAAAGTGGTTAGTCGCTATCGATACATCGATCGAGCAACGTCTAAAAATTTTCGTCCGAGCGCAACATGACGACGACGATTGACAGTGACGATCGTGAGAAGATTGCGAGAGAGATTGTAAAAACGAGCGAATCAATCCGCAAAAAATATCGTTCTTTAAAAACCGGTCAAATGGAGGAAGACGTCGCATTGGAGAGGCACTTTAAACCAATTATCGAACCTCTAAAACAACTTGTCGAAAATACAATCAATGTGGAATCTAATGAAGCGAAAATCGAACCATCGAGTATGCTCGAAGACAAGCATCTGAAAAAAGAGTCTGGAACAAAGCGAACAAGGTCAAATATATCATTGAACGATTCGCTAATAACTTCTACTCCAAATCAATCAAAACGTAAGCGGATGAAACAATTATCTAATGTGGTTGCTTCTACTCCGATAAAAGATGTACAATCGAGTCAAATAATGTACGAAAGATCGTCTCCGTATGTGGAAGAAATTTTCGAAACCACGCCTGAAACGCTTGTGACGTCAGTTCAATATCAATTACAAACATCCGAGGGTCAAAATACATTGCGCGAACATTTGGGCCCACTAGGGCAAAAATATGTGGGAGCTATTTTGAGTCAAGATAAAAATATCAGTATGGATTATGTTTACGGTGTTAAATTTTGCAATGAAGGAATGATGCTCGGTGATAAAATTTTTGATGTGGATAAAGATGACAATATAATTATCGGTGGAATAAGATACGTGGGAACACCAGGTCTCTACGAGTTGATTTTCAAGAGAATACCCGACGGTGACGTATACAATGACGATGATAAAATTAAATACAAAAATATATTACTGGCGACAAATGCGCATAGACGTGGCAATGATATGCGTAATCCATTGTTAAGTAACAAGGGATACAAGTATAAAAATATAATAGCGCCATTAATCTCTATTAAAAATATAATAGCGCCTGGAAAAAAAGCTGGAAGAGGTATAAACATACCGCGCGCTATGGCGTTAAACGATAATAAGATCGATTATGTGCATTGGAATGATCCCAACGAGTTGGTAGATCGCTTGCGATTGCTGGAAGCTTCGCGTCAAGCCGGCAACAATGCCCACGACAATGAAATATTATCAATTATCGAGGAACTTTACGAAGCTGGCCTTATTATAAATTAATCTATGCGTCGGCGAAACGAGTCAGTCTGTCATTATTGTTTGTATCGAAATGTCGATTAATAAATTTGGATTATCGTTGGGAACACCAAACAACTCATACTATCAATGGAATGGATTACTAAGAAATTACGTGCGCGATAACGCTCTGTGTCAGACAGCCTCCGGCTTTGACGCAAGGTCGCGCAAGATACGACGGGTAGCGCAACCGGAAGATGATACTGATGCCGCAAACAAACAGTACGTGAAAATACGTGTCAAGCCTTTAGAAGATAGACTGGAAGAACTTGAGAAAAAGATAATCACGCTCGAGACGAATGTGCAAACGCTGCAAATAATGATGGATGAGATGCAGAAAATGCTTCGGTATGCAACTCACGCGCAGACTACATCTAATTCAGCGCAGGAGAAGAAAGATATATAAAGAATATACGTGGAGGAATTATCTCATTATTGCAAATTATGCCTCGATCAAATATGTCGCAAAAGACCTCTGAAAAACAGCTGCACGTGGAAGAATTGCATGCTCCAGCGAGAAAAA
>JAXRKO010000952.1:0-24642 GCA_037039905.1 Formica aserva
GGAGATCGGGGATGCTGATATCGATGTGATGTCGGCATCCTCGATCTCCTCTGAGGCGATATCAACATCGTCGCGATTAGGAAAGACCGCCAAGTCACCAAATGGCGGGAAGAGGAAAGGAGAGTCTCCGGCGGGAGTCTGGGACCGGCTGCCGGAACTTAATGACTCTGAGGTCGGTGACACGACCTGCGATGAGTTCTGCGCTGAAATTAGGCAGGGCAAATTCAGGAGGAAAGGGTGGAAGGAGTTCGCCGCCTTGCATTATGAACGTAAGGGTAAGTGGATCCCCCCTGAAAAGCGCAAGGTAGACGCTGAAGGGGCATCCAGGGTCCCTGGGGGGCCAACATCTTCCCCCCCTAGGACCACGAGGAGGACAGAGATGGAGGCCCGACGTACAGCAGGGAGGTCCGCTGAGATAGAAAGGCTCAGGACGAGGACTCCATCGAGTTCAAGCCGGGACCAAGACCCAGGAACGCGGAGTTCCAGTGTGTCACCCGTTCGACCTGGTGACCTGGAGTTGGCCACTGCAGCCAAGAGAGGGAGAGGACGTCCACCAACAACCGGTGAGTATGTTGGCAGAGCAGAGGCGATGGAGCGTCTCGCGGCGGCGAAGGAGCGGGAGCTGAGGCTTCTCGAGGAGGAGCGATCCCTACAGGCTGGGTTCGTTCCTCCTGAGACCCAAAGCACCCGCTCCTTGCCTTCTGAGGAAGAGGTGGTCGGCCAGGTTCGGGATCTCACGGCTGCGGAGATCGAGCGGAAAGCGCGTGCGTCCCTTGGGGAGATGGAGCGGATGGTGTCCGTCTCCACCAACCTCAAGGGAACGTTTAAGCGAGGTATGCGCCTTGCCACCGTTCAAGTGAGGGCATACTGCGCGGAGCTCCTCTGCCGGACGGGAACCGGTGAGGACTCGCAGATGGGCCTCCTCCGTTCGGCCAATGATTGGCTGAGGAGGAGATTGTCCGCCTGCGAGAACGAGATTGCGGCGCTGAGGGAGGAAGTTGTGGTGCTGAGGGGGGGCCAAGTGCCACGCCCCGATGCGACTCCCTCAGACGGGAGGAGTCCCCCGTCGAAGGTCCCCAGGACTGTTCAGCCCTTGGGGGGGACGGCGGCGGGGGTGTCGGGTGGGGTTCCCCGTTGGGGGGGGGGCTCGCCGGTGGGGGTCCCGCAAGGGGCCCCCATCTCGGCGGGCTCTCCCCCTCCGGGGGCCCCCACCCGTGAGGGTAGAGGTGGCTCCGTGGAGTCGACCCCGGGGGTTCCTGCGCGCGGTTATGCTCGCAGGATCCTTCGGGACTCCCCGGAGCCTTCCATCCCTGTTTTCCCCCGATATGAGGGGGAGATGGGGATGGACGTGGAAGAGGAAATGGGCGGGGGGGGGCACTCGGGGCCCCTTTCGATGGCCCAAGTGGAGGCCCTATTGGCCGAGGGCCTGAAGGGCGTAGAGGAGCGCCTCATGTCCGCGCTCGAGCGGTTCGGGGGCAGAGGAGGGACTGGCGGCAAGTCCGGGCGGGGTGGTGGGGTGGTGGCTGTGGCCCCCCCTGCTAAGCCCCCCCCGGCCCAGCGGCCGTCAAAGGCCAAGTCCCGGAAGGGGGGTGGGGGGAGGGCTGCGGCCCCCCCCGCTTGCCCCGACCGGGCCCAGCAGCCCGAGATGGGCAAGCCCCGGAAGGGAGGTGGGAGAAGGGCTGCGGCCCCTCCCGCTATTCCCGACCGGGCCCAGCAGGCGCCGTCTCCCCCTGCGCAAGCGGGGGAGACGTGGGCGCAGGTGGTAAGGAGGAGGAGAGGTGGAGGCCGTCCCGCCCCACCTCAACCCCCTCCTCCGGGGCCGGGTGGGCCTACCGGAGGAGGAAGGGGAGGCGCTGCCCCAGCACGGGCGGCGAAGGTCGCGAGGGCGAAGGGGCGGAGGCCTCGCCCTCCGGGGCCGGCAGCGGTTATGCTGTCGGCACCGGAGGGTGCGGGGCTTTCCGTCGAGGCGGCGATGGTCAGGGCCCGGGAGCGTATTGACCTCTCGGGACTGGGCATCGCCGACACTCGTGTGAGAAGCGCCGCGAACGGGGGGACCCTAATTGAGGTCCCCAGACCAGTTAGGGTCCGAGAGGAGGACCCCGAGCCCCCCTCATCCGCTGAGCTTGCGGACAGGCTCGCCGAGAGCCTGAGGGGGGTTCTGGAGGGAACGGGGATCCGGGTCGCTCGGCCCTCTAAGCTCGCGGAGATGCGACTTAGAGGGCTGGACAGCTCGGTGACCCCAGAGGAGGTGAGGCGGGCCCTCACGGCACTCGGGGGGCCGACGGGCGGGGACTTTCGGATCGGGGAGATCCGGAGACCCTCGCCCGGCCCGGGGACCGTGTGGGTTCGGGCACCCGTTACCCTTGTGAGGAGGGTGGCGGCTGCCGGGAGGGTGCGCGTGGGGTGGACATGGGCACTGGTGGAGGTGCTCCGCGCCCGCCCCCTGCGCTGCTTCCGCTGCCTGGCGATCGGCCACGTCAGGCAGCATTGCACGGGAGGAGCGGATCGGTCCGGGTTGTGCTACAGGTGTGGCGCACCCGGACACCCCGCAGCCAAATGTCCGGCGTCGTCCCCAAGGTGTCCGGTTTGTGCGGACCTGGGGAGGCCGTCGGACCATTGCATGGGGGCAAGGGGCTGTACCCCTCCCCGTGCCGCGAGGGGAAAGAGGGGGGAGCCCACGGCAACAACATCGCTGGGGGCTCCGGGCCAGCTGCAGGAGGCTGACCCGCCCGCCGCGACGGAAACGGCGGGTCCCCATCCGACCGAGGAAGACGACACCAGGGGGGGCGGAGGGACGGAGGACATGGAGGTGGGTTAATCCCCCTCCGGTTCTCCTCTTCCCTCCTGCCATAAAGGTGCCGAAGGGAAGAAGTCCCCACAAGATCGGGGACACTGGGGAGGAACAACAACCTCCTCCCCAGCATGATGGTTGTACCATAGGCGGGGGGCCTCTCTGAAGTAGTGCAGATGCCAGATTCCAGAGAGGTCCCCACTAACGCCAGGGATGGACAACCCGGAGGGGTTTTTAGTGGGTAGTCCCTCGGCCGTTTGTTTAGGTCGGGGGGAGTCCCACATAACCCCGCCTCGAACCCCATCGAGGCGGGGTATGCGTAAATGCATTTCCCCCTCCGTTACAAAAAAAAAAAAAAAAAGGTTAGGTTAGGTTCCCCTCCGATGGCACACCACCTTGACGTGGTGGAGGGGCTCCCCTTCGCTTGTTTAGAAGGGGTCTAAGAGTGTGCCACTTAGCTCGATCGTCGTATGAATGTGTATTGTTTTCATTTATTTTGGGTGCATGTAGTGGAACGATTGGGGATATTGTGAGGGGTTATAGGGGGGTTATTGGGGTTTTTATGGGGATTGTGTGGGTTTGAGGGGGGTGTGTGGGTTATGGGTGTGGGTTTTGGGGATTGGTGGGGGGGTATTGGGGTTTTTTGTGGGAAGGGGGTGGGGGTATGTGCCGTGGGATGGAGGATCGAGTGGGAAGGTGAGGTAGGTAACCTCAGTAAAAAATCCCGGGCAGGCCGGGCTCGTCAGGCGTGGTGAAGCCAACCGGCCTAGGTGAAGGAAAACACCGAAATTAAACCATCTTTTTTGATACCGAAATGTCGAGTACAAATAAAGATTTGAAGTTTACTGCCGCAGTGGGCTTCGGATCCCACAGCGACCGGCGTGGGGGGGATATTGTCCCGGTTCCCCCCTCGTCGTCATCCAACGACGGGCCACCGGGGGTGTTGCCGACGAGCACCCCCGGCGAGCTGACTATCGCCGAGAATAGAGAGGCGAGGGTGGCTGTGGGGGGGGGCGACCGGCCGGGTCCGGCTTCTTCGAAGTCGAAGTCCCGGTCGCGTTCGTCCTCCGCTGTGCGGGCTCACCCGTACAACCGGGATGAGGCGGGTCGGGGCAAGAGCCTCACCCGCCCAACAGAGAGGGCGGATAATATGTCTCAGGGGGGCAGTAAGCCCCCCACCCCCGTCTCCTCCTCGAGGACCTCACTGGCCAGTGAGGATACCGAGGGGTTCGTGTCCCCCGAGGAGGATGATGCGATGGGAGGAGACGATCTCCCCAAAAAACGGGGGAGAGGAAGGCCGCCCACTACGGGCGAGTTTGTGGGCCTCCGCGAAAAGAAAGAAGCGGAGGCCGCCCGCAAAAAGGAGAGGGAGAGGGACCGTAATGCCGCAAAGGCTTTATCGAAGAACACTCCCATCCCACCGCCGAGTAAGGGGCTGAAGGCCTATGAGGCGAAAGTCGAGGAGGAGATCGGGCAATCCCCGACCCCCGACATCGCGGCGCGTAGCTTGGAGAAGGCGGCGGAAATCGATAGGATCGCCGCAGTCTCCACGAATTTGAAGGGCTCCCTCCAGAAGGAGCTGAGGCGGGCCGCCGCCCTAGTGAGGGTGGCGGCCAGCGCCTTAGCAGAGAGGGCCCAACGCACCGAGGAGGGAGGCGAGCTCGCGATTCTCCGAAGGGAATTAAAGTCCCTCGGAGATCGCAATACGGACCTCCAAAAGGAGATCCATGAGCTCAGGGGGGAGCTTGACGCTGTTCGACGCGCCAAGCCCTCCCTCAGGCTGGCCCTCCCTGACTCACCAGAGGGGGCCCCCCGCAAAAAGCGGGGGGTGCCCCGGGTGAAGTCGATCGAGGTGCTGGATGCTCCGGTAAGGATGGAGCATCCGACTGGGGGGAGGGGACAGAAGTCCCCTACATATTCTGGGGGGGTTAAGGGACGGTGGTCCCCAACGTCTCCGGGAGGGGGGGAGGGACTTCGGTCCCCGACGTCTTTTGGGGGGGGGAGGGGACCACGGTCCCCGGCGTTGGCGGGTGGCTGGGGTAATGCGGCGATGAGGCCCCCTTTGAGGGGTACCTCTGCGCCGCTCCCCGAGGGCTACCCGCCGGGAGTGGTTGGCGAGGACGAGCGTGCATGGTATCGGTGGTATACCGAACAGATCGCCGACCTCGTCGACCAGCGGGCGGCGATGGTCCGGGGCGGACCACGTGGGCCCGCCCCGGCGCTCGGCCGCCCGCTTGGTGGGGCCTTCCTACCTCTCCCCCCTGACGGTGCTGTAGCACGGGGTCGGGGGGGGAAGAGGAGGAAGAAGAAGAGGAGGGGGGGGCGTGGTGCGGTGGGGGATGGGGGCATGATGCCCCCGCCCCCCCCGCCCCCTGCTCCTCGCGACGCGGCGGCGGCTGCGGGTGGGCGGAGGAGGATTCCGCCCCCCAGCGGTCCCCGGCCGGTCGGGCGGGATCAGGGGCCCCCTCCCTCGCCTCCGGATGCCCCCCACCAGGACGTGTCCTGGTCGAAGGTGGTGGGGCGGAGGGAGAAGACGGCCCGGGCAAAGGCTGCGCAAGCGGCTCAGCCCGTGGCCAGGAGGGGCGCCGTAAAGGCGGCGCCGTCTGCCCAGCGAGCTGGGAGACGGCAGCAGCAACGGCAGCAGCCTGGTAGGCGTCAGGGAGGAGACGCCTCCAGGCGCAGGGTGCCCCGCTCGGCGGCGGTGACGATCACCTGCGCCGACGGGGCATACCAGGAGGTGATGACCATGGCCCGGAGGGAGATTGATCTCCCCAAACTGGGGATAGACTCCCTCCGCGTCCGTGAGGCCGCCACGGGGGCCATGGTCGTCGAGCTTACGGGGTCGGGCGAGAGGGATGGGCCGACGGCAACACAGAGGGCTGACGCCCTCTACGCCGACCTTTGCCGGGTCTTTGCCGGCAAGGAGGAGGTCCGGCTCGCCCGGCCCGTCAGGAAGGCGGAGCTACGGCTCCGCGGCCTCGACCGGTCCCTGGGGGCTGCCGATATAGCGGCGGCTATTGCCGGGGACGGAGGCTGCGCGGCGGAGGACGTGCGGGTGGGGGAAATTAAATTCCCCACCCGCGGTCTGGGCACTGCGTGGGTGCAGTGCCCACTAAGGGCCGCCAATAGAGTGGCGGCGGCGCGGGCCATCCAGGTGGGATGGTCCCGCGCCCAGGTAGAGCTGCTGGACAAGCGCCCCCTACAATGTTTTCGTTGTTTGGAAAGGGGGCATGTCCAGCAGCATTGCAGCAGCCCCGTAGATAGACGGGACTGCTGCTATAGATGTGGCAAACCGGGTCACCTGGCGCGCGACTGCGCGGATAAAGTCAGGTGCCCGGTTTGTTCGGGACTGGGTCGGCCGGCCGACCATAGGGTGGGGAGTGCAAAGTGCACCCCACCCAAGAGGCGGCCGGACCGACAACGGGAGATTCTCCCTGCAGCAAGCGCTGCGAAGGGATCTCGGCCGGTTAAACTGGCCGAGATCACTGCGGCGCCCTCCGATACCCGCAAACGCGGGGCGGAGGATAGTGGGGCCCCATCTGAGGCCCCTAAAGAAAAAAGGCCTCCAAAGGCCAGGCCTGCAGCCGCCACACTCCCCGTCACATTGACGGAGGTAGTGATGGCGGAGCCTGGGGGCGATAAATAATGCCCCTAGGCATCTTGCAGGCCAACCTAAACCACGCTCGCCGGGCGCAGGATCTATTCCTGCACAGCCTGGCTGAGCGTGGGTTTGGGTTGGGGATCGCGGCGGAGCCATATTACGTTCCGGAAGCCAGTCCATGTTGGATTGGTGACCGGACGGGCTCCGTCGCGATCACGTGGCGGAACGACCCCACACTCCCGCCTTGCACACCGGTTGAGGCCGGGGCGGGAGTAGTGGCGGTCAAGTGGGGGCCCATCTCGGTGCTGGGGGTGTACATCTCCCCGAGTGTGGGCCTCGCCCAGTTTGAGGCGTTTTTGGACGGGGTGTCGGCATGTCTTCGCCGACAGATGCCCCGTCCAATCATCGTGGCCGGGGACTTCAACGCGAAATCGACGCGTTGGGGTTCCCGGTTCACGGACGCCAGGGGCGAGGCCCTGCAGGATTGGGCGGCGGCACTCGGCCTGTGTCTAATAAACACGGGGTCGAGGAGCACCCTAGTGCGGTGGCAGGGGGAATCGGTCCCGGATATCACGTGGGCCACCCCCTCCGCCGCACGAATGATAGTAAGTTGGCGGGTGGCAGAGTGCGAGACGCTCTCCGACCACCTCTATATAGAGGTGGTCCTTAATGCCACCCGCCACGGGGTGCTCAGCCGCTCCCAAGACCGGGGAGATGCCCGGCCGAGGAGATGGGCCCTTAAGAAGATGAGCCCGGACAGGCTGATCGCAGCCGTCCTTGCGGCCGACTGGCCGTGTCCCGGGGGGGAGGGGCGGGGGATTAATGAAGAAGTTGAATGGTTCCGGGGCGCACTCCGCGACGCGTGCGATTTCGCGATGCCCCGGACCAACCCCCGCCCGCGAAGGGCGGCGTACTGGTGGTGCGAGGAGATCGCCGAGCTTAGGCGGCTCTCCGTCGCAGCCAGGCGCCGCTTCACCCGGGCTCGGCGTCGATCCGACACCGAGAGGACGGCTGAGGCGTATGAGGGGTTCCGCGCCGCTCGGAACTCACTCAGCGCCGCGATCAGGCGGGCCAAGGCCCGAGCGTGGGACGAGCTCCTACGCTCCTTGGACACGGACCCATGGGGGCGCCCATATAAGCTTGTTATGAACAAGCTAAAACCTTGGGCGCCCCCCGTGACGGAATCCCTGGAACCCCAGGTCCTTGAAGAGGTCTTGGGGGCCCTCTTTCCATCTGAGGGCCCCCCTTTTGACGCGGGTGGTCGTCGAGAGACGACCATCCCGTGGTCAGAGGACCTGGAGGTTTCAGAGGAGGAAATGGCCGGTGTGATCCGTCGACTGAGACTTCGGGGCAACAAGGCCCCGGGTCCCGACGGGATCCCCGGCCGGGTCTGGGTCCTGGCTTTGGCCCAACTGTCCGGGCGCCTGAGGCGGCTATTTAATAGCTGCCTCAGGGAGGGCATATTCCCCCCAGCATGGGTGAGGGCTAGATTAGTCCTCATCCCGAAGGGGGGCAAGCCCAGCAACGCCCCTTCTGCATACAGGCCGATATGCCTGTTGGACGAGGCGGGTAAACTCCTGGAGAGAGTGTTGGCGAACCGCCTCGTCCAACACCTGTCCCGAGAAGGAAGGGACCTCCACCGAGACCAGTATGGATTCCGCGGGGGCCGATCGACCGTTGACGCGATCTTGCGCGTCCGGTCCCTCGCGGAGTCCATTATGGAGGAGGGCAGGGTGGTGCTTGCGGTGTCGTTGGACATCCGCAATGCATTCAACACCCTGCCCTGGAGTATGGTGGGGGAGGCCGTGAACGCCTTTGGCCTCCCCCCCTACATGGTGGAGGTCCTGCGAAGTTATTTCCGGGACAGGTGGCTGGAGTACCCCGATCACCGGGTACTCCTTAGCAGAAGGGGAGTATACTGCGGGGTTCCGCAGGGGTCCGTGTTGGGCCCCATTCTGTGGAACCTCGCGTATAATAGGGTGCTGGGTATTGCCCTCCCCCCCGGCTGCAGTGTCGTCTGTTACGCGGACGACACTTTGCTGTTGGCCGGGGGAGAGAGCTGGGGGGACGCAGTTTCGGCTGCCAACGTGGGGGTAGCGTGCGCTGTCCGCGCGATCCGCGACATGGGCCTGCAGGTAGCGCCTCATAAGACCGAGGCGCTATTCATGCACAGGGGGGGGCATGGGGCTCCCCCCGCAGATGCCCATGTCGCGGTGGGTGACATCTCCGTCCGGGTGGGAGACAGGTTGAAGTACCTTGGTCTCTACCTGGACGCGGCTTGGAGCTTTGGCGGGCACTTTGAGCTTCTGGCCCCCAGGGCAGAGTCGGTGGCATTTAGCCTCAGCCGACTCTTGCCCAATCTTGGGGGTCCGGATGGCCGGGTGCGCCGCCTCTATGCGAACACCGTCCGGGCGGTGGCCCTTTATGGGTCACCGGTGTGGGCGGATGCCCTGGTGGCCGATAAGCGGGGCAGCATGTTGCTGCACCGCGTTTTCAGGAGGGTGGCCATCAGGGTAATCCGAGGTTACAGGACGGTGTCGCACACGGCGGCCTGTTTACTGGCAGGGATGCCGCCCGTCGAGCTCTACGCAGACATGTACGCGCACGTGTACGCGCGTACGCGTGAGCTCGGCGGGCTAGGCGTGGCATTGACCCCAAGGGTCAAGGCCGCCGTGAGGCTTCAAGCTAGACGGCGCGCTCTGGAGAGGTGGGACGAGCACCTCTCCAATCCCCGAGATACATCGGGGAGGCGCGTCGTCGAGGCCATCCGCCCCCATTTGATCAAATGGGTCAATCGGGCGGGTGGCGAGATGTCGTACCGTGCGACACAGGTATTTACGGGCCATGGGTGTTTTGGCTCATACCTGTGTCGCATCGGGAAAGAGGACAGCGCACGCTGCCATCATTGTACGGGGGGGGACGAGGACACGGCGCAGCACACGCTGGAGGTGTGCCCAGCGTGGGCAAACGAGCGCCGTGCCCTCGTCGATGTACTGGGGGGGGGGGATATTGATTTCTCGCTCTCGGGCATCGTAAGGACGATGCTCGAGAGCGGGGAATCCTGGAGGGCGGTCTCCTCCTTCTGTGAAGCAGTCATGCTCCAGAAGGAGGAGGCCGAAAGGGAGCGCGAACGCCTCCCTGGTGGACGCCGGGGAGAGGGCGCCCAAGATGGGGCGGCCGGGGGAGACGGGGGGGAAAGGCGGGAAGAGCCGTTTATCGGCAGGACCCGCCGACCCCCCACGACCTCCGGCCGCGGAGGCGCGGCAGCACGCCGCGCCCCACGGATCCCCAGGGGTGGGTCAACGGGGGCCGGGGCATCAGCCCCGGGCCACTCCGGAGACCCGCCCCAGCAGAGGGGGGGCGCACGCAGGGGGAGAGGGCGGGGTCACGATCGGACCCGGCCCCATAGAACTCCCCCGGCGATTGCGCAGGGCCCTGGCAATTCGGGGGGACGTCCGCTAACTCGTCGCGGACGTCTCACCCCGAGCCGGGCCCGGTGGTCGGAGCCCAGGTGGGGTACCTGGGCCCGGCCACGCCCCCCCCGGGAATAATATCGGGAGGGAGGCGAGAGGGGCGGTGGTCCCCCTCTCGCCAATTTAGGCTGAAGTCCCCATAAGAACGGGACACTGGGGGAGACACAAACCGCTCCCCCAGCGGGCACGGCCCGTGGGCGGGGGGCCTCTCTGATGTAGTGCATATGCCAGTTTCCAGAGAGGCCCCTGAAACGCCCGAGATAGGCCACCCGGAGGGGTTTTAGTGGGTAGTCCCCGGCCGTTTGTTTAGGCCGGGGTAGTCCCACATAACCCCGCCTCGAACCCCATCGAGGCGGGGTATGCGTAAAGGCATTTCCCCTCCGTTACAAAAAAAAAAAAAAAAAAAAAGGTTAGGTTAGGTTAGGTTAGGTTAGGTTCCCTCTCGACGGCTGGCCACCTTGACGTGGTGAGAGGGCTCCCCTGAAGCCTCCCGCCTTGTGCGGGGGGTGGAAGGGATCTAAGAGCCAGCCAAAGGAGGAGCATACCTCTTGAAAAAAGCCGGGTAGGGCGGACTCGTGAGGCGTGGTGGAGCCAACCGTCCTAGGGGAAGGAAAACCCCGAAACCAAACCATTTCTTTGTTACAGATGAAGATGTCCACAAAGAAGAGAGCGAACGCCAAGGGTTCGGGTACCTTGGACCGGCATAGGGGGGGTATCGTCCCAGCCACCCCTAGGTCGTCATCCGACGATGGGCTACCGGTCGTGTTGCCGACGGGCACGACCGGGGAACGGACTACCGCCGAGGAGGACGATGGGAGCATCGAGGAGGTGGAAATGGAGGATGTCCCGGAGGAAGGGAAACCTCCACTTCCAAGAAGGAAGACCGCCAATCCACCAACTGGCGAGAGGAAGGAGAAGAAGTCTCCGGTTGTGGTCTTTGACCAACTACCGAGATTTCTGGACGACCCCGGGGTTGGAAGCTCGACCGTGGAGGAGTATGTAAACCCGAAAAGGCGTATTGATCCTCGCTACGGGTCTGCAGGCGACTTTACGGACTTCGTGGCCGAGCGATACGAGCGTAAGGGGAAATGGATCCCCCCCGAAAAGCGCAAGGCAGGCGCGAAGGACGTATATAGGGACGCTGGGGAGGACACCCCCCGGAAGACCTCAAGGAGGGCGGAGGTGAGGGCCCGACGTGCGGCCGAGAGGACCACTGAGATCGAGAGGCTCAGATCAAGGACCCCATCGACCTCGAGTGTGGACCAGGATCCGAAGAGGAGGAGCCCCAGTGTTTCCCCCGTACGACCCGGGGACCTGGAGCTGGCCGCTCTGGCCAAGAGAGGAAGAGGGCGCCCACCAACGACAGGTGAGTATGTTGGTAGGGCAGAGGCGATGGAACGTCTTGCGGCGGCGAAGGAGCGGGAGCTGAGGCTTCTCGAGGAGGAGCGATCCCTACAGGCTGGGTTCGTTCCTCCCGAGACCCAAAGCACCCGCTCCCTGCCTTCCGAGGACAAGGTGGCCGATCAAGTTCGGGATCTCACGGCCGCGGAGATCGAGCGGAGAGCGCGTGAGTCCCTTGGGGAGCTGGAGCGGATGGTGTCCGTCTCCACCAACCTCAAGGGAACGTTTAAGCGAGGAATGCGCCTTGCCGCCGTCCGGGTGAGGGCGTATTGCGCGGAGCTCCTCAGCCGGACGGGGACTGGTGAGGACTCGCAGGTGGGCCTCCTCCGTTCAGCCAATGACTGGCTGAGGAGGAGACTGTCCGCCTGCGAGAGCGAGATCGCGGCTCTGAGGGAGGAAGTTGCGGTGCTGAGGGGGGGCCAAGTGCCACGCCCCGAGGCGACTCCCTCGGACGGGAGGAGTCCCCCGTCGAAGGTCCCCAGGACTGTTCAGCCCTTGGGGGGGGACGGCGGTGGAGGTGTCGGGAGGGGTTCCCCGTTGGGGGGGGGCTCGCCGGTGGGGATCCCGCAAGGGGCCTCCATTTCGGCGGGCTCTCCCCCTCCGGGGGCCACCACCCGTGAGGATAGGGGTGGCTCCGTGGAGTCGGCCCCGGGGGTTCCTGCGCGCGGTTATGCTCGCAGGATCCTTCGGGACCCCCCGGAGCCTTCCATCCCTGTCTCCCCCCGAATGGGGGGGAGGCGGGGATGGACGTGGAAGAGGAAATGGGCGCGGGGGGACATTCGGGGCCCCTTTCGATGGCCCAAGTGGAGGCCCTATTGGCCGAGGGCCTGAGGGGCATTGAGGAGCGCCTCATGTCCGCGCTCGAGCGGATGGGAGGCAGAGGAGGGACTGGCGGCAAGTCCGGGCGGGGCGGTGGGGTGGTGGCTGCGGCCCCCCCTGCTAAGCCCCCCCCGGCCCAGCGGCCGTCGAAGGCCAAGTCCCGGAAGGGGGGTGGGGGTAAGGCTGCGGCCCCCCCCGCTCGCCCCGACCGGGCCCAGCAGCCCGAGATGGGTAAGTCCCGGAAGGGAGGTGGGAGAAGGGCTACGGCCCCTCCCGCTATTCCCGACCGGGCCCAGCAGGCGCCGTCTCCCCCTGCGCAAGCGGGGGAGACGTGGGCGCAGGTGGTAAGGAGGAGGAGAGGTGGAGGCCGTCCCGCCCCACCTCAACCCCCTCCTCCGGGGCCGGGTGGGCCTACCGGAGGAGGAAGGGGAGGCGCTGCCCCAGCACGGGCGGCGAAGGTCGCGAGGGCGAAGGGGCGGAGGCCTCGCCCTCCGGGGCCGGCAGCGGTTATGCTGTCGGCACCGGAGGGTGCGGGGCTTTCCGTCGAGGCGGCGATGGTCAGGGCCCGGGAGCGTATTGACCTCTCGGGACTGGGCATCGCCGACACTCGTGTGAGAAGCGCCGCGAACGGGGGGACCCTAATTGAGGTCCCCAGACCAGTTAGGGTCCGAGAGGAGGACCCCGAGCCCCCCTCATCCGCTGAGCTTGCGGACAGGCTCGCCGAGAGCCTGAGGGGGGTTCTGGAGGGAACGGGGATCCGGGTCGCTCGGCCCTCTAAGTTCGCGGAGATGCGACTTAGGGGGCTGGACGGCTCGGTGACCCTAGAGGAAGTGAGGCGGGCCCTCACGGCACTCGGGGGGCCGACGGGCGGGGACCTTCGGATCGGGGAGATCCGGAGACCCTCGCCCGGCCCGGGGACCGTGTGGGTTCGGGCACCCGTTACCCTTGTGAGAAGGGTGGCGGCTGCCGGGAGGGTGCGCGTGGGGTGGACGTGGGCACTGGTAGAGGTGCTCCGCGCCCGCCCCCTGCGCTGCTATCGCTGCCTGGCGACCGGCCACGTCAGGCAGCATTGCACGGGAGGTGCGGATCGGTCCGGGTTGTGCTACAGGTGTGGCGCACCCGGACACTCCGCAGCCAAATGTCCGGCGGCGTCCCCAAGGTGTCCGGTTTGTGCGGACCTGGGGAGGCCGTCGGACCATTGCATGGGGGCAAGGGGCTGTACCCCTCCCCGTGCCGCGAGGGGAAAGAGGGGGGAGCCCACGGCAACAACATCGCTGGGGGCTCCGGGCCAGCTGCAGGAGGCTGACCCGCCCGCCGCGACGGAAGCGGCGGGTCCCCATCCGACTGAGGAAGACGGCACCAGGGGGGGCGGAGGGACGGAGGACATGGAGGTGGGTTAATCCCCCTCCGGTTCTCCTCTTCCCTCCTGCCATAAAGGTGCCGAAGGGAAGAAGTCCCCACAAGATCGGGGACACTGGGGAGGAACAACAACCTCCTCCCCAGCATGATGGTTGTACCATAGGCGGGGGGCCTCTCTGAAGTAGTGCAGATGCCAGATTCCAGAGAGGTCCCCACTAACGCCAGGGATGGACAACCCGGAGGGGTTTTTAGTGGGTAGTCCCTCGGCCGTTTGTTTAGGTCGGGGGGAGTCCCACATAACCCCGCCTCGAACCCCATCGAGGCGGGGTATGCGTAAATGCATTTCCCCCTCCGTTACAAAAAAAAAAAAAAAAAAAGGTTAGGTTAGGTTAGGTTCCCTCTCGATGGTGTGCCACCTTGACGTGGTGAGAGGGCTCACCCCGAAGCTTCCCTAGGGAAACGGAAGGGTGCTAAGAGCACACCCACGCGTTTAAGGGTAAGGGTGGGTTTTCGGGGATTTGTGGGGTGGGATTTTCCCCCTGGCATACGGGGAAGGCCTCCTGTGATCTCTCAGGGCCATGGCGGTGGATCATACCGTCTTGGGCCTGGGAGGTAGGAGCCGTAATGTATGCCTAGAGGGTAGTGCCCCTTGAATCAAATGCACTCCTCGTAGTCCAAGCTGTGCGTAACCGTGGTGAGGGACGCTGGCCGGGGCGAGGTTAATATCCCGGTCTCGAACGGTGCCTCTGGGGCACATGTCCGAACCCCAGAGTATTCTAGGACTTACCCTGGTAAGGAGGCTCTGCCAGGGTGGACAACCCTTTCCTACCATACTCGTGGGAACTAGATGGAAAAATTTATTAACAAAAAACCAAACAAACCGATGGTGGAGGAGGACGATAGTATGGAGGAGGCTTCAGGTGGTGAAAGGGATCTAAGTCCTATGGCTAGATTACCGGTTATCACGCTGGAAAGGGTGGACTTAACACCAGCGAGGTCCACAACAAGCGGACAGGACAACCAGTCCATCGCATCTACTCTGTCGATCCATTCGGAGGGATCAAGTACGATGCTGTTTGAGGAGGATGAGCTAGGCCGGGAAATAAAGAAGGCCAGAAAGAGAGGTCGCCCAGTCACCACAGGCGAATATGAGAAGAAGAAAAGGAGGGATGCCTTAAGGCAGGAGGCAGAAAGGAGAGAGCTGGAGGAACTGGAGGAGCGTAGGATCCTTGATGACTCCTATGTCCCTCCGGAAACAAAGGCCAGCCTCAACATCCCAACTGTGGAGGACATCATGGAGGAGCTCCGCGATGCCCCCACGCCGGACGTGTCGGCGAGAGCCCTTGAGCACCTCCAGAAGGTTCATAGGGTCGCGGCGGTCTCCAAGAACCTAAAGGGGACCTTTGTTAACCAATTAAAAACTGCGGTTAACGTGGGGAAGGCCTGCGCCACAACTCTGGCCTTAAGGGCACAGAGTACAGGGCCAACGGAGGTCGAGAAGTCGGAGACGGACGAACTCCGTAAGCAGTTAAGAGCTATCCGTATGGAGAACCTCAGGCTGCAGAAGGAGGCGGATCAAGCCCGGGAAAACTTGCGGATGGCACTCGAGTGTCAAGACACAAGTCGTACTGGAAGGATGGAGAACACCAAAACCGTCCAGGAGGATGTGGCAATGGACCTTCCCATGGACCATTTAGAGTGCGAGGGCTCAATAACGAGTCCCACACTCCCCCCAAGGGAGGAATGGCCGCAAGCGGTCAGACCACCGATAAGGGGCATCTCCAAGGTGTTGGAAGACCGAGAGGATGCCCCAATCGGATTGCCGGTTATCGACCGCATCATAAGCAGGAGGCTGGATAGCCTCTTCAGCAAATGGTGCGATAAGATGGAGCAAGCTCTTGGAAAGATCACTGGGCATGTCCCCCAACCAGAGGGCCAAGGGGCATACCCTCCCGTAGCCAAGAGCAAAGCAACCGAGAAAGGAAAAGGGACAGGAAGCGGGACTACAGCTCCCCATGTTCCCACCCCCGCTGCCGTCAAAAGACAGAAGCTAGGAGGAACTGAGGGGAGCGGCACCGGGCGAATACCAGCCCACCCCGTTCCCACCTCAAAGTCCGCAAAAAAGCAGGCCCAGAGGGGTACTAAGGAAAGAGCCGATACCACAAGGGCGCCAAATGCGGTCCCGGAAGGTAAGGGGAGAACAGTATCTGTCCCCTCAACAGAACACATGGATGCACCACAGGGAACGTGGGCAACCGTGGTCAAAAAGGGGGGAAAGAAGAAAGGAAACCTATACACGGGAACCCCGAGTGAGCCCGGCCCCGCCAAACCTGCCGCTGGTAAAAAAGCGACAGGAAAGACGGAATCGGACCATAGAGGCAAGGAGGGCAATGTCAGGAAGAGGAAACTGCCGAAAACTGCGGCGGTCACGGTGACATGCCCACCTGGGCAGTACGAGGATACAATCCGCGAGGCACGAAGCAAAATCAAGCTCTCGGACCTCAAAATTGATGGCTTCCACACGAGAAGAGCGGTCACTGGCGCCCTCATCTTTGAAATTGCTGGTGAAGATGGCAGGGCGAAGGCGGACGCCTTCGCCAACAAGCTGCAGGAGGCGCTCATAAATAGAGAGGGCGTAAAAGTTGCCAGGCCGATGAAAATGGGAGATATTCGGCTGCGGGACTTGGATGACTCTGTCGGCGCGGAGGATGTTCTTCAGGCCATTATGGGGCTGGGAAAGTTCCAACGCACGGACATCAGCGTAGGCCCTGTTAGAAAAACAGGCAACGGGCTTGGCACGGCATGGGCAAGATGCCCACTTGAAGCGGCAAACATTGCAATAGAGAAGGGCACAATCCAAGTTGGTTGGGCGCTGGCAAAGGTGGAAAGCTTGGAAACAAGACCTCTCCAATGCTTCCGCTGTCTGGAGGGAGGGCACGTGAGGGCGACGTGTACCAATAAGGTCGACCGCAGCGGGAGATGTTACAGGTGTGGTGTGGAAGGCCATGAAGCCAAATCCTGCACGGCGAAACCCAAATGCTCCGTTTGCACGGACCATGGCAGGCCGGATGAGCATCGCACCGGGAGCAAAAACTGCCTCCCGGCGAGAAGAAAGAAAGGAACGGTTGATAAAGCTCCGGCAAACACACCGAGAGCCAAAATCGACCCTGAGGTTCTTGCGACTGCTGGCCCCTCTGGGGTCAGGGTCGTAAGTAACATAAAAGTGACGGACGACCAGCTTCCCCTTGCAATGAGGAGAAACAAGCGGACGGATATACAGCTATCCCAAGGTGCGACCGAGGGTGAATGCCAGCCAATGGAAGTGGCATAGAGAGGGCTATCGCCTCCAAGCCTGGGGAGCGGGGCGGCTCACAGGGCTTGGTTCCAGGTAATAAGTGAGAAAGAGGAAGATAGGCAGAGGAAAATTGCGGGAGGAAATGGCATGGAGAGGGTTATCGCCTCCAAGCCTGAGAAGCGGGGCGGATCACAGGGTCCAGATAATAAGTGAGAAAGAAAAGGAGCAAGGCGGCCCACAAGGCTTGGTTCCAAGTAATAAGTGGGAAGGAAGAAGAGGGCCAGCACAAACAGGGCCGCGATGGTGGCCGTGGTCCGTCCTTTCCCCCTTGGATGGGGGGAGGGATTGGGCCGCGGTCGCGGTCGCGGTAGAACTTTAAAATGCGAATATTGAAGCAGGACTTCAATAAGGGAGGTAGCGCGTATCCTGGGGGGGCTCTGCTACGTGCAGCACCTCAAAGAGGCCGCTACACAACAGCGTAGCGACTCACAAGATAATAAGTGAGAAAGAAGAGGATAGACAGGGGAAAAGGACGGGAGGAAGGCCGGAGGGGAAAGTGATGGTGAACACCATCATAATAGTTTAATTATGACTATTTAACACGCTGACCCAATGGCCAAAAGGAAGGATACAGGGGAGGGCGGGATAATCTACTTACTACGTGGCGAAAACCATCTCCACGCGGTGGAAATTCCCGCCCTCCCTCGTAGTTGAGGTGCAGGGCCCCTGGAGAAGGAATACCCCACGAAACATGGGGTGACCTAATCCGGGGGCCGGGAGCTGGGGAACATGGGCTGGCGTTTAGCCCATGCATCCCCCATAGTTCCCGCGAACACCTTGTGGGAATGGCGTGGTGGAAGGTGTCCCCATCACGCCATAAGAAGGAGGTAATCCCCATAACAACGGGGCATGCCCTAAACAATTAGGGCATGGAGAGGTAGAGGCGGTTGGGGGTGATCGGAAGAATGCTGACCGCGATTCCCGAGCACCCCCAGACATATACGCCGAGATGGACACCCGGGGGGGTTTTAGTGGGTATTCCCTGCGGAAATTGCAGGGCGAGTCCCACATAACCCCGCGGAGCAACGCTCGCCCGCGGGGTATGCGTAAACGCATTTCCCCCCCGTCAAAAAAAAAAAAAAAAAAAAAAAAGGTTAGGTTAGGTTAGGTTAGGTTAGGTTAGGTTAGGTTAGGTTAGGTTAGGTTAGGTTAGGTTAGGTTAGGTTAGGTTAGGTTAGGTTAGGTTAGGTTAGGTTAGGTTAGGTTAGGTTAGGTTAGGTTAGGTTAGGTTAGGTTAGGTTAGGTTAGGTTAGGTTAGGTTAGGTTAGGTTAGGTTAGGTTAGGTTAGGTTAGGTTAGGTTAGGTTAGGTTAGGTTAGGTTAGGTTAGGTTAGGTTAGGTTAGGTTAGGTTAGGTTAGGTTAGGTTAGGTTAGGTTAGGTTAGGTTAGGTTAGGTTAGGTTAGGTTAGGTTAGGTTAGGTTAGGTTAGGTTAGGTTAGGTTAGGTTAGGTTAGGTTAGGTTAGGTTAGGTTAGGTTAGGTTAGGTTAGGTTAGGTTAGGTTAGGTTAGGTTAGGTTAGGTTAGGTTAGGTTAGGTTAGGTTAGGTTAGGTTAGGTTAGGTTAGGTTAGGTTAGGTTAGGTTAGGTTAGGTTAGGTTAGGTTAGGTTAGGTTAGGTTAGGTTAGGTTAGGTTAGGTTAGGTTAGGTTAGGTTAGGTTAGGTTAGGTTAGGTTAGGTTAGGTTAGGTTAGGTTAGGTTAGGTTAGGTTAGGTTAGGTTAGGTTAGGTTAGGTTAGGTTAGGTTAGGTTAGGTTAGGTTAGGTTAGGTTAGGTTAGGTTAGGTTAGGTTAGGTTAGGTTAGGTTAGGTTAGGTTAGGTTAGGTTAGGTTAGGTTAGGTTAGGTTAGGTTAGGTTAGGTTAGGTTAGGTTAGGTTAGGTTAGGTTAGGTTAGGTTAGGTTAGGTTAGGTTAGGTTAGGTTAGGTTAGGTTAGGTTAGGTTAGGTTAGGTTAGGTTAGGTTAGGTTAGGTTAGGTTAGGTTAGGTTAGGTTAGGTTAGGTTAGGTTAGGTTAGGTTAGGTTAGGTTAGGTTAGGTTAGGTTAGGTTAGGTTAGGTTAGGTTAGGTTAGGTTAGGTTAGGTTAGGTTAGGTTAGGTTAGGTTAGGTTAGGTTAGGTTAGGTTAGGTTAGGTTAGGTTAGGTTAGGTTAGGTTAGGTTAGGTTAGGTTAGGTTAGGTTAGGTTAGGTTAGGTTAGGTTAGGTTAGGTTAGGTTAGGTTAGGTTAGGTTAGGTTAGGTTAGGTTAGGTTAGGTTAGGTTAGGTTAGGTTAGGTTAGGTTAGGTTAGGTTAGGTTAGGTTAGGTTAGGTTAGGTTAGGTTAGGTTAGGTTAGGTTAGGTTAGGTTAGGTTAGGTTAGGTTAGGTTAGGTTAGGTTAGGTTAGGTTAGGTTAGGTTAGGTTAGGTTAGGTTAGGTTAGGTTAGGTTAGGTTAGGTTAGGTTAGGTTAGGTTAGGTTAGGTTAGGTTAGGTTAGGTTAGGTTAGGTTAGGTTAGGTTAGGTTAGGTTAGGTTAGGTTAGGTTAGGTTAGGTTAGGTTAGGTTAGGTTAGGTTAGGTTAGGTTAGGTTAGGTTAGGTTAGGTTAGGTTAGGTTAGGTTAGGTTAGGTTAGGTTAGGTTAGGTTAGGTTAGGTTAGGTTAGGTTAGGTTAGGTTAGGTTAGGTTAGGTTAGGTTAGGTTAGGTTAGGTTAGGTTAGGTTAGGTTAGGTTAGGTTAGGTTAGGTTAGGTTAGGTTAGGTTAGGTTAGGTTAGGTTAGGTTAGGTTAGGTTAGGTTAGGTTAGGTTAGGTTAGGTTAGGTTAGGTTAGGTTAGGTTAGGTTAGGTTAGGTTAGGTTAGGTTAGGTTAGGTTAGGTTAGGTTAGGTTAGGTTAGGTTAGGTTAGGTTAGGTTAGGTTAGGTTAGGTTAGGTTAGGTTAGGTTAGGTTAGGTTAGGTTAGGTTAGGTTAGGTTAGGTTAGGTTAGGTTAGGTTAGGTTAGGTTAGGTTAGGTTAGGTTAGGTTAGGTTAGGTTAGGTTAGGTTAGGTTAGGTTAGGTTAGGTTAGGTTAGGTTAGGTTAGGTTAGGTTAGGTTAGGTTAGGTTAGGTTAGGTTAGGTTAGGTTAGGTTAGGTTAGGTTAGGTTAGGTTAGGTTAGGTTAGGTTAGGTTAGGTTAGGTTAGGTTAGGTTAGGTTAGGTTAGGTTAGGTTAGGTTAGGTTAGGTTAGGTTAGGTTAGGTTAGGTTAGGTTAGGTTAGGTTAGGTTAGGTTAGGTTAGGTTAGGTTAGGTTAGGTTAGGTTAGGTTAGGTTAGGTTAGGTTAGGTTAGGTTAGGTTAGGTTAGGTTAGGTTAGGTTAGGTTAGGTTAGGTTAGGTTAGGTTAGGTTAGGTTAGGTTAGGTTAGGTTAGGTTAGGTTAGGTTAGGTTAGGTTAGGTTAGGTTAGGTTAGGTTAGGTTAGGTTAGGTTAGGTTAGGTTAGGTTAGGTTAGGTTAGGTTAGGTTAGGTTAGGTTAGGTTAGGTTAGGTTAGGTTAGGTTAGGTTAGGTTAGGTTAGGTTAGGTTAGGTTAGGTTAGGTTAGGTTAGGTTAGGTTAGGTTAGGTTAGGTTAGGTTAGGTTAGGTTAGGTTAGGTTAGGTTAGGTTAGGTTAGGTTAGGTTAGGTTAGGTTAGGTTAGGTTAGGTTAGGTTAGGTTAGGTTAGGTTAGGTTAGGTTAGGTTAGGTTAGGTTAGGTTAGGTTAGGTTAGGTTAGGTTAGGTTAGGTTAGGTTAGGTTAGGTTAGGTTAGGTTAGGTTAGGTTAGGTTAGGTTAGGTTAGGTTAGGTTAGGTTAGGTTAGGTTAGGTTAGGTTAGGTTAGGTTAGGTTAGGTTAGGTTAGGTTAGGTTAGGTTAGGTTAGGTTAGGTTAGGTTAGGTTAGGTTAGGTTAGGTTAGGTTAGGTTAGGTTAGGTTAGGTTAGGTTAGGTTAGGTTAGGTTAGGTTAGGTTAGGTTAGGTTAGGTTAGGTTAGGTTAGGTTAGGTTAGGTTAGGTTAGGTTAGGTTAGGTTAGGTTAGGTTAGGTTAGGTTAGGTTAGGTTAGGTTAGGTTAGGTTAGGTTAGGTTAGGTTAGGTTAGGTTAGGTTAGGTTAGGTTAGGTTAGGTTAGGTTAGGTTAGGTTAGGTTAGGTTAGGTTAGGTTAGGTTAGGTTAGGTTAGGTTAGGTTAGGTTAGGTTAGGTTAGGTTAGGTTAGGTTAGGTTAGGTTAGGTTAGGTTAGGTTAGGTTAGGTTAGGTTAGGTTAGGTTAGGTTAGGTTAGGTTAGGTTAGGTTAGGTTAGGTTAGGTTAGGTTAGGTTAGGTTAGGTTAGGTTAGGTTAGGTTAGGTTAGGTTAGGTTAGGTTAGGTTAGGTTAGGTTAGGTTAGGTTAGGTTAGGTTAGGTTAGGTTAGGTTAGGTTAGGTTAGGTTAGGTTAGGTTAGGTTAGGTTAGGTTAGGTTAGGTTAGGTTAGGTTAGGTTAGGTTAGGTTAGGTTAGGTTAGGTTAGGTTAGGTTAGGTTAGGTTAGGTTAGGTTAGGTTAGGTTAGGTTAGGTTAGGTTAGGTTAGGTTAGGTTAGGTTAGGTTAGGTTAGGTTAGGTTAGGTTAGGTTAGGTTAGGTTAGGTTAGGTTAGGTTAGGTTAGGTTAGGTTAGGTTAGGTTAGGTTAGGTTAGGTTAGGTTAGGTTAGGTTAGGTTAGGTTAGGTTAGGTTAGGTTAGGTTAGGTTAGGTTAGGTTAGGTTAGGTTAGGTTAGGTTAGGTTAGGTTAGGTTAGGTTAGGTTAGGTTAGGTTAGGTTAGGTTAGGTTAGGTTAGGTTAGGTTAGGTTAGGTTAGGTTAGGTTAGGTTAGGTTAGGTTAGGTTAGGTTAGGTTAGGTTAGGTTAGGTTAGGTTAGGTTAGGTTAGGTTAGGTTAGGTTAGGTTAGGTTAGGTTAGGTTAGGTTAGGTTAGGTTAGGTTAGGTTAGGTTAGGTTAGGTTAGGTTAGGTTAGGTTAGGTTAGGTTAGGTTAGGTTAGGTTAGGTTAGGTTAGGTTAGGTTAGGTTAGGTTAGGTTAGGTTAGGTTAGGTTAGGTTAGGTTAGGTTAGGTTAGGTTAGGTTAGGTTAGGTTAGGTTAGGTTAGGTTAGGTTAGGTTAGGTTAGGTTAGGTTAGGTTAGGTTAGGTTAGGTTAGGTTAGGTTAGGTTAGGTTAGGTTAGGTTAGGTTAGGTTAGGTTAGGTTAGGTTAGGTTAGGTTAGGTTAGGTTAGGTTAGGTTAGGTTAGGTTAGGTTAGGTTAGGTTAGGTTAGGTTAGGTTAGGTTAGGTTAGGTTAGGTTAGGTTAGGTTAGGTTAGGTTAGGTTAGGTTAGGTTAGGTTAGGTTAGGTTAGGTTAGGTTAGGTTAGGTTAGGTTAGGTTAGGTTAGGTTAGGTTAGGTTAGGTTAGGTTAGGTTAGGTTAGGTTAGGTTAGGTTAGGTTAGGTTAGGTTAGGTTAGGTTAGGTTAGGTTAGGTTAGGTTAGGTTAGGTTAGGTTAGGTTAGGTTAGGTTAGGTTAGGTTAGGTTAGGTTAGGTTAGGTTAGGTTAGGTTAGGTTAGGTTAGGTTAGGTTAGGTTAGGTTAGGTTAGGTTAGGTTAGGTTAGGTTAGGTTAGGTTAGGTTAGGTTAGGTTAGGTTAGGTTAGGTTAGGTTAGGTTAGGTTAGGTTAGGTTAGGTTAGGTTAGGTTAGGTTAGGTTAGGTTAGGTTAGGTTAGGTTAGGTTAGGTTAGGTTAGGTTAGGTTAGGTTAGGTTAGGTTAGGTTAGGTTAGGTTAGGTTAGGTTAGGTTAGGTTAGGTTAGGTTAGGTTAGGTTAGGTTAGGTTAGGTTAGGTTAGGTTAGGTTAGGTTAGGTTAGGTTAGGTTAGGTTAGGTTAGGTTAGGTTAGGTTAGGTTAGGTTAGGTTAGGTTAGGTTAGGTTAGGTTAGGTTAGGTTAGGTTAGGTTAGGTTAGGTTAGGTTAGGTTAGGTTAGGTTAGGTTAGGTTAGGTTAGGTTAGGTTAGGTTAGGTTAGGTTAGGTTAGGTTAGGTTAGGTTAGGTTAGGTTAGGTTAGGTTAGGTTAGGTTAGGTTAGGTTAGGTTAGGTTAGGTTAGGTTAGGTTAGGTTAGGTTAGGTTAGGTTAGGTTAGGTTAGGTTAGGTTAGGTTAGGTTAGGTTAGGTTAGGTTAGGTTAGGTTAGGTTAGGTTAGGTTAGGTTAGGTTAGGTTAGGTTAGGTTAGGTTAGGTTAGGTTAGGTTAGGTTAGGTTAGGTTAGGTTAGGTTAGGTTAGGTTAGGTTAGGTTAGGTTAGGTTAGGTTAGGTTAGGTTAGGTTAGGTTAGGTTAGGTTAGGTTAGGTTAGGTTAGGTTAGGTTAGGTTAGGTTAGGTTAGGTTAGGTTAGGTTAGGTTAGGTTAGGTTAGGTTAGGTTAGGTTAGGTTAGGTTAGGTTAGGTTAGGTTAGGTTAGGTTAGGTTAGGTTAGGTTAGGTTAGGTTAGGTTAGGTTAGGTTAGGTTAGGTTAGGTTAGGTTAGGTTAGGTTAGGTTAGGTTAGGTTAGGTTAGGTTAGGTTAGGTTAGGTTAGGTTAGGTTAGGTTAGGTTAGGTTAGGTTAGGTTAGGTTAGGTTAGGTTAGGTTAGGTTAGGTTAGGTTAGGTTAGGTTAGGTTAGGTTAGGTTAGGTTAGGTTAGGTTAGGTTAGGTTAGGTTAGGTTAGGTTAGGTTAGGTTAGGTTAGGTTAGGTTAGGTTAGGTTAGGTTAGGTTAGGTTAGGTTAGGTTAGGTTAGGTTAGGTTAGGTTAGGTTAGGTTAGGTTAGGTTAGGTTAGGTTAGGTTAGGTTAGGTTAGGTTAGGTTAGGTTAGGTTAGGTTAGGTTAGGTTAGGTTAGGTTAGGTTAGGTTAGGTTAGGTTAGGTTAGGTTAGGTTAGGTTAGGTTAGGTTAGGTTAGGTTAGGTTAGGTTAGGTTAGGTTAGGTTAGGTTAGGTTAGGTTAGGTTAGGTTAGGTTAGGTTAGGTTAGGTTAGGTTAGGTTAGGTTAGGTTAGGTTAGGTTAGGTTAGGTTAGGTTAGGTTAGGTTAGGTTAGGTTAGGTTAGGTTAGGTTAGGTTAGGTTAGGTTAGGTTAGGTTAGGTTAGGTTAGGTTAGGTTAGGTTAGGTTAGGTTAGGTTAGGTTAGGTTAGGTTAGGTTAGGTTAGGTTAGGTTAGGTTAGGTTAGGTTAGGTTAGGTTAGGTTAGGTTAGGTTAGGTTAGGTTAGGTTAGGTTAGGTTAGGTTAGGTTAGGTTAGGTTAGGTTAGGTTAGGTTAGGTTAGGTTAGGTTAGGTTAGGTTAGGTTAGGTTAGGTTAGGTTAGGTTAGGTTAGGTTAGGTTAGGTTAGGTTAGGTTAGGTTAGGTTAGGTTAGGTTAGGTTAGGTTAGGTTAGGTTAGGTTAGGTTAGGTTAGGTTAGGTTAGGTTAGGTTAGGTTAGGTTAGGTTAGGTTAGGTTAGGTTAGGTTAGGTTAGGTTAGGTTAGGTTAGGTTAGGTTAGGTTAGGTTAGGTTAGGTTAGGTTAGGTTAGGTTAGGTTAGGTTAGGTTAGGTTAGGTTAGGTTAGGTTAGGTTAGGTTAGGTTAGGTTAGGTTAGGTTAGGTTAGGTTAGGTTAGGTTAGGTTAGGTTAGGTTAGGTTAGGTTAGGTTAGGTTAGGTTAGGTTAGGTTAGGTTAGGTTAGGTTAGGTTAGGTTAGGTTAGGTTAGGTTAGGTTAGGTTAGGTTAGGTTAGGTTAGGTTAGGTTAGGTTAGGTTAGGTTAGGTTAGGTTAGGTTAGGTTAGGTTAGGTTAGGTTAGGTTAGGTTAGGTTAGGTTAGGTTAGGTTAGGTTAGGTTAGGTTAGGTTAGGTTAGGTTAGGTTAGGTTAGGTTAGGTTAGGTTAG
>JAXRKO010000953.1:0-24617 GCA_037039905.1 Formica aserva
TTACGTGCCTGTAAGCGAGATTTGCCGAAAGTTTTCATAACACATCAAGGAAATTGAGGAACAACGCTTCTCGGCACACAGAGCTAAGATCGCTATGTACGCAAGTTTCCTTCGTTCGGAACGACTTAGTTACGTGCCTGTAAGCGAGATTTGCCGAAAATTTTCATAACACATCAAGGAAATTGAGGAACAACGCTTCTCGGCACACAGAGCTAAGATCGCTATGTACGCAAGTTTCCTTCGTTCGGAACGACTTAGTTACGTGCCTGTAAGCGAGATTTGCCGAAAATTTTCATAACACATCAAGGAAATTGAGGAACAACGCTTCTCGGCACACAGAGCTAAGATCGCTATGTACGCAAGTTTCCTTCGTTCGGAACGACTTAGTTACGTGCCTGTAAGCGAGATTTGCCGAAAATTTTCATAACACATCAAGGAAATTGAGGAACAACGCTTCTCGGCACACAGAGCTAAGATCGCTATGTACGCAAGTTTCCTTCGTTCGGAACGACTTAGTTACGTGCCTGTAAGCGAGATTTGCCGAAAATTTTCATAACACATCAAGGAAATTGAGGAACAACGCTTCTCGGCACACAGAGCTAAGATCGCTATGTACGCAAGTTTCCTTCGTTCGGAACGACTTAGTTACGTGCCTGTAAGCGAGATTTGCCGAAAATTTTCATAACACATCAAGGAAATTGAGGAACAACGCTTCTCGGCACACAGAGCTAAGATCGCTATGTACGCAAGTTTCCTTCGTTCGGAACGACTTAGTTACGTGCCTGTAAGCGAGATTTGCCGAAAATTTTCATAACACATCAAGGAAATTGAGGAACAACGCTTCTCGGCACACAGAGCTAAGATCGCTATGTACGCAAGTTTCCTTCGTTCGGAACGACTTAGTTACGTGCCTGTAAGCGAGATTTGCCGAAAATTTTCATAACACATCAAGGAAATTGAGGAACAACGCTTCTCGGCACACAGAGCTAAGATCGCTATGTACGCAAGTTTCCTTCGTTCGGAACGACTTAGTTACGTGCCTGTAAGTGAGATTTGCCGAAAATTTTCATAACACATCAAGGAAATTGAGGAACAACGCTTCTCGGCACACAGAGCTAAGATCGCTATGTACGCAAGTTTCCTTCGTTCGGAACGACTTAGTTACGTGCCTGTAAGCGAGATTTGCCGAAAATTTTCATAACACATCAAGGAAATTGAGGAACAACGCTTCTCGGCACACAGAGCTAAGATCGCTATGTACGCAAGTTTCCTTCGTTCGGAACGACTTAGTTACGTGCCTGTAAGCGAGATTTGCCGAAAATTTTCATAACACATCAAGGAAATTGAGGAACAACGCTTCTCGGCACACAGAGCTAAGATCGCTATGTACGCAAGTTTCCTTCGTTCGGAACGACTTAGTTACGTACCTGTAAGTGAGATATACCGAAAGTTTTCATAACACATCAAGGAAATTGAGGAACAACGCTTCTCGGCACACAGAGCTAAGATCGCTATGTACGCAAGTTTCCTTCGTTCGGAACGACTTAGTTACGTGCCTGTAAGCGAGATTTGCCGAAAATTTTCATAACACATCAAGGAAATTGAGGAACAACGCTTCTCGGCACACAGAGCTAAGATCGCTATGTACGCAAGTTTCCTTCGTTCGGAACGACTTAGTTACGTGCCTGTAAGCGAGATTTGCCGAAAATTTTCATAACACATCAAGGAAATTGAGGAACAACGCTTCTCGGCACACAGAGCTAAGATCGCTATGTACGCAAGTTTCCTTCGTTCGGAACGACTTAGTTACGTGCCTGTAAGTGAGATATACCGAAAGTTTTCATAACACATCAAGGAAATTGAGGAACAACGCTTCTCGGCACACAGAGCTAAGATCGCTATGTACGCAAGTTTCCTTCGTTCGGAACGACTTAGTTACGTGCCTGTAAGCGAGATTTGCCGAAAATTTTCATAACACATCAAGGAAATTGAGGAACAACGCTTCTCGGCACACAGAGCTAAGATCGCTATGTACGCAAGTTTCCTTCGTTCGGAACGACTTAGTTACGTGCCTGTAAGCGAGATTTGCCGAAAATTTTCATAACACATCAAGGAAATTGAGGAACAACGCTTCTCGGCACACAGAGCTAAGATCGCTATGTACGCAAGTTTCCTTCGTTCGGAACGACTTAGTTACGTGCCTGTAAGTGAGATTTGCCGAAAATTTTCATAACACATCAAGGAAATTGAGGAACAACGCTTCTCGGCACACAGAGCTAAGATCGCTATGTACGCAAGTTTCCTTCGTTCGGAACGACTTAGTTACGTGCCTGTAAGCGAGATTTGCCGAAAATTTTCATAACACATCAAGGAAATTGAGGAACAACGCTTCTCGGCACACAGAGCTAAGATCGCTATGTACGCAAGTTTCCTTCGTTCGGAACGACTTAGTTACGTGCCTGTAAGCGAGATTTGCCGAAAATTTTCATAACACATCAAGGAAATTGAGGAACAACGCTTCTCGGCACACAGAGCTAAGATCGCTATGTACGCAAGTTTCCTTCGTTCGGAACGACTTAGTTACGTGCCTGTAAGCGAGATTTGCCGAAAATTTTCATAACACATCAAGGAAATTGAGGAACAACGCTTCTCGGCACACAGAGCTAAGATCGCTATGTACGCAAGTTTCCTTCGTTCGGAACGACTTAGTTACGTGCCTGTAAGCGAGATTTGCCGAAAATTTTCATAACACATCAAGGAAATTGAGGAACAACGCTTCTCGGCACACAGAGCTAAGATCGCTATGTACGCAAGTTTCCTTCGTTCGGAACGACTTAGTTACGTGCCTGTAAGCGAGATTTGCCGAAAATTTTCATAACACATCAAGGAAATTGAGGAACAACGCTTCTCGGCACACAGAGCTAAGATCGCTATGTACGCAAGTTTCCTTCGTTCGGAACGACTTAGTTACGTGCCTGTAAGCGAGATTTGCCGAAAATTTTCATAACACATCAAGGAAATTGAGGAACAACGCTTCTCGGCACACAGAGCTAAGATCGCTATGTACGCAAGTTTCCTTCGTTCGGAACGACTTAGTTACGTGCCTGTAAGCGAGATTTGCCGAAAATTTTCATAACACATCAAGGAAATTGAGGAACAACGCTTCTCGGCACACAGAGCTAAGATCGCTATGTACGCAAGTTTCCTTCGTTCGGAACGACTTAGTTACGTGCCTGTAAGCGAGATTTGCCGAAAATTTTCATAACACATCAAGGAAATTGAGGAACAACGCTTCTCGGCACACAGAGCTAAGATCGCTATGTACGCAAGTTTCCTTCGTTCGGAACGACTTAGTTACGTGCCTGTAAGCGAGATTTGCCGAAAATTTTCATAACACATCAAGGAAATTGAGGAACAACGCTTCTCGGCACACAGAGCTAAGATCGCTATGTACGCAAGTTTCCTTCGTTCGGAACGACTTAGTTACGTGCCTGTAAGCGAGATTTGCCGAAAATTTTCATAACACATCAAGGAAATTGAGGAACAACGCTTCTCGGCACACAGAGCTAAGATCGCTATGTACGCAAGTTTCCTTCGTTCGGAACGACTTAGTTACGTGCCTGTAAGCGAGATTTGCCGAAAATTTTCATAACACATCAAGGAAATTGAGGAACAACGCTTCTCGGCACACAGAGCTAAGATCGCTATGTACGCAAGTTTCCTTCGTTCGGAACGACTTAGTTACGTGCCTGTAAGCGAGATTTGCCGAAAATTTTCATAACACATCAAGGAAATTGAGGAACAACGCTTCTCGGCACACAGAGCTAAGATCGCTATGTACGCAAGTTTCCTTCGTTCGGAACGACTTAGTTACGTGCCTGTAAGTGAGATATACCAAAATTTTCATAACACATCAAGGAAATTGAGGAACAACGCTTCTCGGCACACAGAGCTAAGATCGCTATGTACGCAAGTTTCCTTCGTTCGGAACGACTTAGTTACGTGCCTGTAAGCGAGATTTGCCGAAAATTTTCATAACACATCAAGGAAATTGAGGAACAACGCTTCTCGGCACACAGAGCTAAGATCGCTATGTACGCAAGTTTCCTTCGTTCGGAACGACTTAGTTACGTGCCTGTAAGCGAGATTTGCCGAAAATTTTCATAACACATCAAGGAAATTGAGGAACAACGCTTCTCGGCACACAGAGCTAAGATCGCTATGTACGCAAGTTTCCTTCGTTCGGAACGACTTAGTTACGTGCCTGTAAGCGAGATTTGCCGAAAATTTTCATAACACATCAAGGAAATTGAGGAACAACGCTTCTCGGCACACAGAGCTAAGATCGCTATGTACGCAAGTTTCCTTCGTTCGGAACGACTTAGTTACGTGCCTGTAAGTGAGATTTGCCGAAAATTTTCATAACACATCAAGGAAATTGAGGAACAACGCTTCTCGGCACACAGAGCTAAGATCGCTATGTACGCAAGTTTCCTTCGTTCGGAACGACTTAGTTACGTGCCTGTAAGCGAGATTTGCCGAAAATTTTCATAACACATCAAGGAAATTGAGGAACAACGCTTCTCGGCACACAGAGCTAAGATCGCTATGTACGCAAGTTTCCTTCGTTCGGAACGACTTAGTTACGTGCCTGTAAGCGAGATTTGCCGAAAATTTTCATAACACATCAAGGAAATTGAGGAACAACGCTTCTCGGCACACAGAGCTAAGATCGCTATGTACGCAAGTTTCCTTCGTTCGGAACGACTTAGTTACGTGCCTGTAAGTGAGATTTGCCGAAAATTTTCATAACACATCAAGGAAATTGAGGAACAACGCTTCTCGGCACACAGAGCTAAGATCGCTATGTACGCAAGTTTCCTTCGTTCGGAACGACTTAGTTACGTGCCTGTAAGCGAGATTTGCCGAAAATTTTCATAACACATCAAGGAAATTGAGGAACAACGCTTCTCGGCACACAGAGCTAAGATCGCTATGTACGCAAGTTTCCTTCGTTCGGAACGACTTAGTTACGTGCCTGTAAGCGAGATTTGCCGAAAATTTTCATAACACATCAAGGAAATTGAGGAACAACGCTTCTCGGCACACAGAGCTAAGATCGCTATGTACGCAAGTTTCCTTCGTTCGGAACGACTTAGTTACGTGCCTGTAAGTGAGATTTGCCGAAAATTTTCATAACACATCAAGGAAATTGAGGAACAACGCTTCTCGGCACACAGAGCTAAGATCGCTATGTACGCAAGTTTCCTTCGTTCGGAACGACTTAGTTACGTGCCTGTAAGTGAGATTTGCCGAAAATTTTCATAACACATCAAGGAAATTGAGGAACAACGCTTCTCGGCACACAGAGCTAAGATCGCTATGTACGCAAGTTTCCTTCGTTCGGAACGACTTAGTTACGTGCCTGTAAGCGAGATTTGCCGAAAATTTTCATAACACATCAAGGAAATTGAGGAACAACGCTTCTCGGCACACAGAGCTAAGATCGCTATGTACGCAAGTTTCCTTCGTTCGGAACGACTTAGTTACGTGCCTGTAAGCGAGATTTGCCGAAAATTTTCATAACACATCAAGGAAATTGAGGAACAACGCTTCTCGGCACACAGAGCTAAGATCGCTATGTACGCAAGTTTCCTTCGTTCGGAACGACTTAGTTACGTGCCTGTAAGTGAGATTTGCCGAAAATTTTCATAACACATCAAGGAAATTGAGGAACAACGCTTCTCGGCACACAGAGCTAAGATCGCTATGTACGCAAGTTTCCTTCGTTCGGAACGACTTAGTTACGTGCCTGTAAGCGAGATTTGCCGAAAATTTTCATAACACATCAAGGAAATTGAGGAACAACGCTTCTCGGCACACAGAGCTAAGATCGCTATGTACGCAAGTTTCCTTCGTTCGGAACGACTTAGTTACGTGCCTGTAAGTGAGATTTGCCGAAAATTTTCATAACACATCAAGGAAATTGAGGAACAACGCTTCTCGGCACACAGAGCTAAGATCGCTATGTACGCAAGTTTCCTTCGTTCGGAACGACTTAGTTACGTGCCTGTAAGCGAGATTTGCCGAAAATTTTCATAACACATCAAGGAAATTGAGGAACAACGCTTCTCGGCACACAGAGCTAAGATCGCTATGTACGCAAGTTTCCTTCGTTCGGAACGACTTAGTTACGTGCCTGTAAGCGAGATTTGCCGAAAATTTTCATAACACATCAAGGAAATTGAGGAACAACGCTTCTCGGCACACAGAGCTAAGATCGCTATGTACGCAAGTTTCCTTCGTTCGGAACGACTTAGTTACGTGCCTGTAAGCGAGATTTGCCGAAAATTTTCATAACACATCAAGGAAATTGAGGAACAACGCTTCTCGGCACACAGAGCTAAGATCGCTATGTACGCAAGTTTCCTTCGTTCGGAACGACTTAGTTACGTGCCTGTAAGTGAGATTTGCCGAAAATTTTCATAACACATCAAGGAAATTGAGGAACAACGCTTCTCGGCACACAGAGCTAAGATCGCTATGTACGCAAGTTTCCTTCGTTCGGAACGACTTAGTTACGTGCCTGTAAGCGAGATTTGCCGAAAATTTTCATAACACATCAAGGAAATTGAGGAACAACGCTTCTCGGCACACAGAGCTAAGATCGCTATGTACGCAAGTTTCCTTCGTTCGGAACGACTTAGTTACGTGCCTGTAAGCGAGATTTGCCGAAAATTTTCATAACACATCAAGGAAATTGAGGAACAACGCTTCTCGGCACACAGAGCTAAGATCGCTATGTACGCAAGTTTCCTTCGTTCGGAACGACTTAGTTACGTGCCTGTAAGCGAGATTTGCCGAAAATTTTCATAACACATCAAGGAAATTGAGGAACAACGCTTCTCGGCACACAGAGCTAAGATCGCTATGTACGCAAGTTTCCTTCGTTCGGAACGACTTAGTTACGTGCCTGTAAGTGAGATTTGCCGAAAATTTTCATAACACATCAAGGAAATTGAGGAACAACGCTTCTCGGCACACAGAGCTAAGATCGCTATGTACGCAAGTTTCCTTCGTTCGGAACGACTTAGTTACGTGCCTGTAAGCGAGATTTGCCGAAAATTTTCATAACACATCAAGGAAATTGAGGAACAACGCTTCTCGGCACACAGAGCTAAGATCGCTATGTACGCAAGTTTCCTTCGTTCGGAACGACTTAGTTACGTGCCTGTAAGCGAGATTTGCCGAAAATTTTCATAACACATCAAGGAAATTGAGGAACAACGCTTCTCGGCACACAGAGCTAAGATCGCTATGTACGCAAGTTTCCTTCGTTCGGAACGACTTAGTTACGTGCCTGTAAGCGAGATTTGCCGAAAATTTTCATAACACATCAAGGAAATTGAGGAACAACGCTTCTCGGCACACAGAGCTAAGATCGCTATGTACGCAAGTTTCCTTCGTTCGGAACGACTTAGTTACGTGCCTGTAAGCGAGATTTGCCGAAAATTTTCATAACACATCAAGGAAATTGAGGAACAACGCTTCTCGGCACACAGAGCTAAGATCGCTATGTACGCAAGTTTCCTTCGTTCGGAACGACTTAGTTACGTGCCTGTAAGCGAGATTTGCCGAAAATTTTCATAACACATCAAGGAAATTGAGGAACAACGCTTCTCGGCACACAGAGCTAAGATCGCTATGTACGCAAGTTTCCTTCGTTCGGAACGACTTAGTTACGTGCCTGTAAGCGAGATTTGCCGAAAATTTTCATAACACATCAAGGAAATTGAGGAACAACGCTTCTCGGCACACAGAGCTAAGATCGCTATGTACGCAAGTTTCCTTCGTTCGGAACGACTTAGTTACGTGCCTGTAAGTGAGATTTGCCGAAAATTTTCATAACACATCAAGGAAATTGAGGAACAACGCTTCTCGGCACACAGAGCTAAGATCGCTATGTACGCAAGTTTCCTTCGTTCGGAACGACTTAGTTACGTGCCTGTAAGCGAGATTTGCCGAAAATTTTCATAACACATCAAGGAAATTGAGGAACAACGCTTCTCGGCACACAGAGCTAAGATCGCTATGTACGCAAGTTTCCTTCGTTCGGAACGACTTAGTTACGTGCCTGTAAGCGAGATTTGCCGAAAATTTTCATAACACATCAAGGAAATTGAGGAACAACGCTTCTCGGCACACAGAGCTAAGATCGCTATGTACGCAAGTTTCCTTCGTTCGGAACGACTTAGTTACGTGCCTGTAAGCGAGATTTGCCGAAAATTTTCATAACACATCAAGGAAATTGAGGAACAACGCTTCTCGGCACACAGAGCTAAGATCGCTATGTACGCAAGTTTCCTTCGTTCGGAACGACTTAGTTACGTGCCTGTAAGCGAGATTTGCCGAAAATTTTCATAACACATCAAGGAAATTGAGGAACAACGCTTCTCGGCACACAGAGCTAAGATCGCTATGTACGCAAGTTTCCTTCGTTCGGAACGACTTAGTTACGTGCCTGTAAGCGAGATTTGCCGAAAATTTTCATAACACATCAAGGAAATTGAGGAACAACGCTTCTCGGCACACAGAGCTAAGATCGCTATGTACGCAAGTTTCCTTCGTTCGGAACGACTTAGTTACGTGCCTGTAAGTGAGATTTGCCGAAAATTTTCATAACACATCAAGGAAATTGAGGAACAACGCTTCTCGGCACACAGAGCTAAGATCGCTATGTACGCAAGTTTCCTTCGTTCGGAACGACTTAGTTACGTGCCTGTAAGCGAGATTTGCCGAAAATTTTCATAACACATCAAGGAAATTGAGGAACAACGCTTCTCGGCACACAGAGCTAAGATCGCTATGTACGCAAGTTTCCTTCGTTCGGAACGACTTAGTTACGTGCCTGTAAGCGAGATTTGCCGAAAATTTTCATAACACATCAAGGAAATTGAGGAACAACGCTTCTCGGCACACAGAGCTAAGATCGCTATGTACGCAAGTTTCCTTCGTTCGGAACGACTTAGTTACGTGCCTGTAAGCGAGATTTGCCGAAAATTTTCATAACACATCAAGGAAATTGAGGAACAACGCTTCTCGGCACACAGAGCTAAGATCGCTATGTACGCAAGTTTCCTTCGTTCGGAACGACTTAGTTACGTGCCTGTAAGCGAGATTTGCCGAAAATTTTCATAACACATCAAGGAAATTGAGGAACAACGCTTCTCGGCACACAGAGCTAAGATCGCTATGTACGCAAGTTTCCTTCGTTCGGAACGACTTAGTTACGTGCCTGTAAGCGAGATTTGCCGAAAATTTTCATAACACATCAAGGAAATTGAGGAACAACGCTTCTCGGCACACAGAGCTAAGATCGCTATGTACGCAAGTTTCCTTCGTTCGGAACGACTTAGTTACGTGCCTGTAAGCGAGATTTGCCGAAAATTTTCATAACACATCAAGGAAATTGAGGAACAACGCTTCTCGGCACACAGAGCTAAGATCGCTATGTACGCAAGTTTCCTTCGTTCGGAACGACTTAGTTACGTGCCTGTAAGCGAGATTTGCCGAAAATTTTCATAACACATCAAGGAAATTGAGGAACAACGCTTCTCGGCACACAGAGCTAAGATCGCTATGTACGCAAGTTTCCTTCGTTCGGAACGACTTAGTTACGTGCCTGTAAGCGAGATTTGCCGAAAATTTTCATAACACATCAAGGAAATTGAGGAACAACGCTTCTCGGCACACAGAGCTAAGATCGCTATGTACGCAAGTTTCCTTCGTTCGGAACGACTTAGTTACGTGCCTGTAAGCGAGATTTGCCGAAAATTTTCATAACACATCAAGGAAATTGAGGAACAACGCTTCTCGGCACACAGAGCTAAGATCGCTATGTACGCAAGTTTCCTTCGTTCGGAACGACTTAGTTACGTGCCTGTAAGCGAGATTTGCCGAAAATTTTCATAACACATCAAGGAAATTGAGGAACAACGCTTCTCGGCACACAGAGCTAAGATCGCTATGTACGCAAGTTTCCTTCGTTCGGAACGACTTAGTTACGTGCCTGTAAGCGAGATTTGCCGAAAATTTTCATAACACATCAAGGAAATTGAGGAACAACGCTTCTCGGCACACAGAGCTAAGATCGCTATGTACGCAAGTTTCCTTCGTTCGGAACGACTTAGTTACGTGCCTGTAAGCGAGATTTGCCGAAAATTTTCATAACACATCAAGGAAATTGAGGAACAACGCTTCTCGGCACACAGAGCTAAGATCGCTATGTACGCAAGTTTCCTTCGTTCGGAACGACTTAGTTACGTGCCTGTAAGTGAGATTTGCCGAAAATTTTCATAACACATCAAGGAAATTGAGGAACAACGCTTCTCGGCACACAGAGCTAAGATCGCTATGTACGCAAGTTTCCTTCGTTCGGAACGACTTAGTTACGTGCCTGTAAGCGAGATTTGCCGAAAATTTTCATAACACATCAAGGAAATTGAGGAACAACGCTTCTCGGCACACAGAGCTAAGATCGCTATGTACGCAAGTTTCCTTCGTTCGGAACGACTTAGTTACGTGCCTGTAAGCGAGATTTGCCGAAAATTTTCATAACACATCAAGGAAATTGAGGAACAACGCTTCTCGGCACACAGAGCTAAGATCGCTATGTACGCAAGTTTCCTTCGTTCGGAACGACTTAGTTACGTGCCTGTAAGCGAGATTTGCCGAAAATTTTCATAACACATCAAGGAAATTGAGGAACAACGCTTCTCGGCACACAGAGCTAAGATCGCTATGTACGCAAGTTTCCTTCGTTCGGAACGACTTAGTTACGTGCCTGTAAGCGAGATTTGCCGAAAATTTTCATAACACATCAAGGAAATTGAGGAACAACGCTTCTCGGCACACAGAGCTAAGATCGCTATGTACGCAAGTTTCCTTCGTTCGGAACGACTTAGTTACGTGCCTGTAAGCGAGATTTGCCGAAAATTTTCATAACACATCAAGGAAATTGAGGAACAACGCTTCTCGGCACACAGAGCTAAGATCGCTATGTACGCAAGTTTCCTTCGTTCGGAACGACTTAGTTACGTGCCTGTAAGCGAGATTTGCCGAAAATTTTCATAACACATCAAGGAAATTGAGGAACAACGCTTCTCGGCACACAGAGCTAAGATCGCTATGTACGCAAGTTTCCTTCGTTCGGAACGACTTAGTTACGTGCCTGTAAGCGAGATTTGCCGAAAATTTTCATAACACATCAAGGAAATTGAGGAACAACGCTTCTCGGCACACAGAGCTAAGATCGCTATGTACGCAAGTTTCCTTCGTTCGGAACGACTTAGTTACGTGCCTGTAAGCGAGATTTGCCGAAAATTTTCATAACACATCAAGGAAATTGAGGAACAACGCTTCTCGGCACACAGAGCTAAGATCGCTATGTACGCAAGTTTCCTTCGTTCGGAACGACTTAGTTACGTGCCTGTAAGCGAGATTTGCCGAAAATTTTCATAACACATCAAGGAAATTGAGGAACAACGCTTCTCGGCACACAGAGCTAAGATCGCTATGTACGCAAGTTTCCTTCGTTCGGAACGACTTAGTTACGTGCCTGTAAGCGAGATTTGCCGAAAATTTTCATAACACATCAAGGAAATTGAGGAACAACGCTTCTCGGCACACAGAGCTAAGATCGCTATGTACGCAAGTTTCCTTCGTTCGGAACGACTTAGTTACGTGCCTGTAAGTGAGATTTGCCGAAAATTTTCATAACACATCAAGGAAATTGAGGAACAACGCTTCTCGGCACACAGAGCTAAGATCGCTATGTACGCAAGTTTCCTTCGTTCGGAACGACTTAGTTACGTGCCTGTAAGCGAGATTTGCCGAAAATTTTCATAACACATCAAGGAAATTGAGGAACAACGCTTCTCGGCACACAGAGCTAAGATCGCTATGTACGCAAGTTTCCTTCGTTCGGAACGACTTAGTTACGTGCCTGTAAGCGAGATTTGCCGAAAATTTTCATAACACATCAAGGAAATTGAGGAACAACGCTTCTCGGCACACAGAGCTAAGATCGCTATGTACGCAAGTTTCCTTCGTTCGGAACGACTTAGTTACGTGCCTGTAAGCGAGATTTGCCGAAAATTTTCATAACACATCAAGGAAATTGAGGAACAACGCTTCTCGGCACACAGAGCTAAGATCGCTATGTACGCAAGTTTCCTTCGTTCGGAACGACTTAGTTACGTGCCTGTAAGCGAGATTTGCCGAAAATTTTCATAACACATCAAGGAAATTGAGGAACAACGCTTCTCGGCACACAGAGCTAAGATCGCTATGTACGCAAGTTTCCTTCGTTCGGAACGACTTAGTTACGTGCCTGTAAGCGAGATTTGCCGAAAATTTTCATAACACATCAAGGAAATTGAGGAACAACGCTTCTCGGCACACAGAGCTAAGATCGCTATGTACGCAAGTTTCCTTCGTTCGGAACGACTTAGTTACGTGCCTGTAAGCGAGATTTGCCGAAAATTTTCATAACACATCAAGGAAATTGAGGAACAACGCTTCTCGGCACACAGAGCTAAGATCGCTATGTACGCAAGTTTCCTTCGTTCGGAACGACTTAGTTACGTGCCTGTAAGCGAGATTTGCCGAAAATTTTCATAACACATCAAGGAAATTGAGGAACAACGCTTCTCGGCACACAGAGCTAAGATCGCTATGTACGCAAGTTTCCTTCGTTCGGAACGACTTAGTTACGTGCCTGTAAGCGAGATTTGCCGAAAATTTTCATAACACATCAAGGAAATTGAGGAACAACGCTTCTCGGCACACAGAGCTAAGATCGCTATGTACGCAAGTTTCCTTCGTTCGGAACGACTTAGTTACGTGCCTGTAAGCGAGATTTGCCGAAAATTTTCATAACACATCAAGGAAATTGAGGAACAACGCTTCTCGGCACACAGAGCTAAGATCGCTATGTACGCAAGTTTCCTTCGTTCGGAACGACTTAGTTACGTGCCTGTAAGCGAGATTTGCCGAAAATTTTCATAACACATCAAGGAAATTGAGGAACAACGCTTCTCGGCACACAGAGCTAAGATCGCTATGTACGCAAGTTTCCTTCGTTCGGAACGACTTAGTTACGTGCCTGTAAGCGAGATTTGCCGAAAATTTTCATAACACATCAAGGAAATTGAGGAACAACGCTTCTCGGCACACAGAGCTAAGATCGCTATGTACGCAAGTTTCCTTCGTTCGGAACGACTTAGTTACGTGCCTGTAAGCGAGATTTGCCGAAAATTTTCATAACACATCAAGGAAATTGAGGAACAACGCTTCTCGGCACACAGAGCTAAGATCGCTATGTACGCAAGTTTCCTTCGTTCGGAACGACTTAGTTACGTGCCTGTAAGCGAGATTTGCCGAAAATTTTCATAACACATCAAGGAAATTGAGGAACAACGCTTCTCGGCACACAGAGCTAAGATCGCTATGTACGCAAGTTTCCTTCGTTCGGAACGACTTAGTTACGTGCCTGTAAGCGAGATTTGCCGAAAATTTTCATAACACATCAAGGAAATTGAGGAACAACGCTTCTCGGCACACAGAGCTAAGATCGCTATGTACGCAAGTTTCCTTCGTTCGGAACGACTTAGTTACGTGCCTGTAAGCGAGATTTGCCGAAAATTTTCATAACACATCAAGGAAATTGAGGAACAACGCTTCTCGGCACACAGAGCTAAGATCGCTATGTACGCAAGTTTCCTTCGTTCGGAACGACTTAGTTACGTGCCTGTAAGCGAGATTTGCCGAAAATTTTCATAACACATCAAGGAAATTGAGGAACAACGCTTCTCGGCACACAGAGCTAAGATCGCTATGTACGCAAGTTTCCTTCGTTCGGAACGACTTAGTTACGTGCCTGTAAGCGAGATTTGCCGAAAATTTTCATAACACATCAAGGAAATTGAGGAACAACGCTTCTCGGCACACAGAGCTAAGATCGCTATGTACGCAAGTTTCCTTCGTTCGGAACGACTTAGTTACGTGCCTGTAAGTGAGATTTGCCGAAAATTTTCATAACACATCAAGGAAATTGAGGAACAACGCTTCTCGGCACACAGAGCTAAGATCGCTATGTACGCAAGTTTCCTTCGTTCGGAACGACTTAGTTACGTGCCTGTAAGCGAGATTTGCCGAAAATTTTCATAACACATCAAGGAAATTGAGGAACAACGCTTCTCGGCACACAGAGCTAAGATCGCTATGTACGCAAGTTTCCTTCGTTCGGAACGACTTAGTTACGTGCCTGTAAGCGAGATTTGCCGAAAATTTTCATAACACATCAAGGAAATTGAGGAACAACGCTTCTCGGCACACAGAGCTAAGATCGCTATGTACGCAAGTTTCCTTCGTTCGGAACGACTTAGTTACGTGCCTGTAAGTGAGATATGCCGAAAATTTTCATAACACATCAAGGAAATTGAGGAACAACGCTTCTCGGCACACAGAGCTAAGATCGCTATGTACGCAAGTTTCCTTCGTTCGGAACGACTTAGTTACGTGCCTGTAAGCGAGATTTGCCGAAAATTTTCATAACACATCAAGGAAATTGAGGAACAACGCTTCTCGGCACACAGAGCTAAGATCGCTATGTACGCAAGTTTCCTTCGTTCGGAACGACTTAGTTACGTGCCTGTAAGCGAGATTTGCCGAAAATTTTCATAACACATCAAGGAAATTGAGGAACAACGCTTCTCGGCACACAGAGCTAAGATCGCTATGTACGCAAGTTTCCTTCGTTCGGAACGACTTAGTTACGTGCCTGTAAGCGAGATTTGCCGAAAATTTTCATAACACATCAAGGAAATTGAGGAACAACGCTTCTCGGCACACAGAGCTAAGATCGCTATGTACGCAAGTTTCCTTCGTTCGGAACGACTTAGTTACGTGCCTGTAAGCGAGATTTGCCGAAAATTTTCATAACACATCAAGGAAATTGAGGAACAACGCTTCTCGGCACACAGAGCTAAGATCGCTATGTACGCAAGTTTCCTTCGTTCGGAACGACTTAGTTACGTGCCTGTAAGCGAGATTTGCCGAAAATTTTCATAACACATCAAGGAAATTGAGGAACAACGCTTCTCGGCACACAGAGCTAAGATCGCTATGTACGCAAGTTTCCTTCGTTCGGAACGACTTAGTTACGTGCCTGTAAGTGAGATTTGCCGAAAATTTTCATAACACATCAAGGAAATTGAGGAACAACGCTTCTCGGCACACAGAGCTAAGATCGCTATGTACGCAAGTTTCCTTCGTTCGGAACGACTTAGTTACGTGCCTGTAAGCGAGATTTGCCGAAAATTTTCATAACACATCAAGGAAATTGAGGAACAACGCTTCTCGGCACACAGAGCTAAGATCGCTATGTACGCAAGTTTCCTTCGTTCGGAACGACTTAGTTACGTGCCTGTAAGCGAGATTTGCCGAAAATTTTCATAACACATCAAGGAAATTGAGGAACAACGCTTCTCGGCACACAGAGCTAAGATCGCTATGTACGCAAGTTTCCTTCGTTCGGAACGACTTAGTTACGTGCCTGTAAGCGAGATTTGCCGAAAATTTTCATAACACATCAAGGAAATTGAGGAACAACGCTTCTCGGCACACAGAGCTAAGATCGCTATGTACGCAAGTTTCCTTCGTTCGGAACGACTTAGTTACGTGCCTGTAAGCGAGATTTGCCGAAAATTTTCATAACACATCAAGGAAATTGAGGAACAACGCTTCTCGGCACACAGAGCTAAGATCGCTATGTACGCAAGTTTCCTTCGTTCGGAACGACTTAGTTACGTGCCTGTAAGCGAGATTTGCCGAAAATTTTCATAACACATCAAGGAAATTGAGGAACAACGCTTCTCGGCACACAGAGCTAAGATCGCTATGTACGCAAGTTTCCTTCGTTCGGAACGACTTAGTTACGTGCCTGTAAGCGAGATTTGCCGAAAATTTTCATAACACATCAAGGAAATTGAGGAACAACGCTTCTCGGCACACAGAGCTAAGATCGCTATGTACGCAAGTTTCCTTCGTTCGGAACGACTTAGTTACGTGCCTGTAAGCGAGATTTGCCGAAAATTTTCATAACACATCAAGGAAATTGAGGAACAACGCTTCTCGGCACACAGAGCTAAGATCGCTATGTACGCAAGTTTCCTTCGTTCGGAACGACTTAGTTACGTGCCTGTAAGCGAGATTTGCCGAAAATTTTCATAACACATCAAGGAAATTGAGGAACAACGCTTCTCGGCACACAGAGCTAAGATCGCTATGTACGCAAGTTTCCTTCGTTCGGAACGACTTAGTTACGTGCCTGTAAGTGAGATTTGCCGAAAATTTTCATAACACATCAAGGAAATTGAGGAACAACGCTTCTCGGCACACAGAGCTAAGATCGCTATGTACGCAAGTTTCCTTCGTTCGGAACGACTTAGTTACGTGCCTGTAAGCGAGATTTGCCGAAAATTTTCATAACACATCAAGGAAATTGAGGAACAACGCTTCTCGGCACACAGAGCTAAGATCGCTATGTACGCAAGTTTCCTTCGTTCGGAACGACTTAGTTACGTGCCTGTAAGCGAGATTTGCCGAAAATTTTCATAACACATCAAGGAAATTGAGGAACAACGCTTCTCGGCACACAGAGCTAAGATCGCTATGTACGCAAGTTTCCTTCGTTCGGAACGACTTAGTTACGTGCCTGTAAGCGAGATTTGCCGAAAATTTTCATAACACATCAAGGAAATTGAGGAACAACGCTTCTCGGCACACAGAGCTAAGATCGCTATGTACGCAAGTTTCCTTCGTTCGGAACGACTTAGTTACGTGCCTGTAAGCGAGATTTGCCGAAAATTTTCATAACACATCAAGGAAATTGAGGAACAACGCTTCTCGGCACACAGAGCTAAGATCGCTATGTACGCAAGTTTCCTTCGTTCGGAACGACTTAGTTACGTGCCTGTAAGCGAGATTTGCCGAAAATTTTCATAACACATCAAGGAAATTGAGGAACAACGCTTCTCGGCACACAGAGCTAAGATCGCTATGTACGCAAGTTTCCTTCGTTCGGAACGACTTAGTTACGTGCCTGTAAGCGAGATTTGCCGAAAATTTTCATAACACATCAAGGAAATTGAGGAACAACGCTTCTCGGCACACAGAGCTAAGATCGCTATGTACGCAAGTTTCCTTCGTTCGGAACGACTTAGTTACGTGCCTGTAAGCGAGATTTGCCGAAAATTTTCATAACACATCAAGGAAATTGAGGAACAACGCTTCTCGGCACACAGAGCTAAGATCGCTATGTACGCAAGTTTCCTTCGTTCGGAACGACTTAGTTACGTGCCTGTAAGCGAGATTTGCCGAAAATTTTCATAACACATCAAGGAAATTGAGGAACAACGCTTCTCGGCACACAGAGCTAAGATCGCTATGTACGCAAGTTTCCTTCGTTCGGAACGACTTAGTTACGTGCCTGTAAGCGAGATTTGCCGAAAATTTTCATAACACATCAAGGAAATTGAGGAACAACGCTTCTCGGCACACAGAGCTAAGATCGCTATGTACGCAAGTTTCCTTCGTTCGGAACGACTTAGTTACGTGCCTGTAAGTGAGATATGCCAAAATTTTCATAACACATCAAGGAAATTGAGGAACAACGCTTCTCGGCACACAGAGCTAAGATCGCTATGTACGCAAGTTTCCTTCGTTCGGAACGACTTAGTTACGTGCCTGTAAGCGAGATTTGCCGAAAATTTTCATAACACATCAAGGAAATTGAGGAACAACGCTTCTCGGCACACAGAGCTAAGATCGCTATGTACGCAAGTTTCCTTCGTTCGGAACGACTTAGTTACGTGCCTGTAAGTGAGATTTGCCGAAAATTTTCATAACACATCAAGGAAATTGAGGAACAACGCTTCTCGGCACACAGAGCTAAGATCGCTATGTACGCAAGTTTCCTTCGTTCGGAACGACTTAGTTACGTGCCTGTAAGCGAGATTTGCCGAAAATTTTCATAACACATCAAGGAAATTGAGGAACAACGCTTCTCGGCACACAGAGCTAAGATCGCTATGTACGCAAGTTTCCTTCGTTCGGAACGACTTAGTTACGTGCCTGTAAGTGAGATTTGCCGAAAATTTTCATAACACATCAAGGAAATTGAGGAACAACGCTTCTCGGCACACAGAGCTAAGATCGCTATGTACGCAAGTTTCCTTCGTTCGGAACGACTTAGTTACGTGCCTGTAAGCGAGATTTGCCGAAAATTTTCATAACACATCAAGGAAATTGAGGAACAACGCTTCTCGGCACACAGAGCTAAGATCGCTATGTACGCAAGTTTCCTTCGTTCGGAACGACTTAGTTACGTGCCTGTAAGCGAGATTTGCCGAAAATTTTCATAACACATCAAGGAAATTGAGGAACAACGCTTCTCGGCACACAGAGCTAAGATCGCTATGTACGCAAGTTTCCTTCGTTCGGAACGACTTAGTTACGTGCCTGTAAGCGAGATTTGCCGAAAATTTTCATAACACATCAAGGAAATTGAGGAACAACGCTTCTCGGCACACAGAGCTAAGATCGCTATGTACGCAAGTTTCCTTCGTTCGGAACGACTTAGTTACGTGCCTGTAAGCGAGATTTGCCGAAAATTTTCATAACACATCAAGGAAATTGAGGAACAACGCTTCTCGGCACACAGAGCTAAGATCGCTATGTACGCAAGTTTCCTTCGTTCGGAACGACTTAGTTACGTGCCTGTAAGCGAGATTTGCCGAAAATTTTCATAACACATCAAGGAAATTGAGGAACAACGCTTCTCGGCACACAGAGCTAAGATCGCTATGTACGCAAGTTTCCTTCGTTCGGAACGACTTAGTTACGTGCCTGTAAGCGAGATTTGCCGAAAATTTTCATAACACATCAAGGAAATTGAGGAACAACGCTTCTCGGCACACAGAGCTAAGATCGCTATGTACGCAAGTTTCCTTCGTTCGGAACGACTTAGTTACGTGCCTGTAAGCGAGATTTGCCGAAAATTTTCATAACACATCAAGGAAATTGAGGAACAACGCTTCTCGGCACACAGAGCTAAGATCGCTATGTACGCAAGTTTCCTTCGTTCGGAACGACTTAGTTACGTGCCTGTAAGCGAGATTTGCCGAAAATTTTCATAACACATCAAGGAAATTGAGGAACAACGCTTCTCGGCACACAGAGCTAAGATCGCTATGTACGCAAGTTTCCTTCGTTCGGAACGACTTAGTTACGTGCCTGTAAGCGAGATTTGCCGAAAATTTTCATAACACATCAAGGAAATTGAGGAACAACGCTTCTCGGCACACAGAGCTAAGATCGCTATGTACGCAAGTTTCCTTCGTTCGGAACGACTTAGTTACGTGCCTGTAAGTGAGATTTGCCGAAAATTTTCATAACACATCAAGGAAATTGAGGAACAACGCTTCTCGGCACACAGAGCTAAGATCGCTATGTACGCAAGTTTCCTTCGTTCGGAACGACTTAGTTACGTGCCTGTAAGCGAGATTTGCCGAAAATTTTCATAACACATCAAGGAAATTGAGGAACAACGCTTCTCGGCACACAGAGCTAAGATCGCTATGTACGCAAGTTTCCTTCGTTCGGAACGACTTAGTTACGTGCCTGTAAGCGAGATTTGCCGAAAATTTTCATAACACATCAAGGAAATTGAGGAACAACGCTTCTCGGCACACAGAGCTAAGATCGCTATGTACGCAAGTTTCCTTCGTTCGGAACGACTTAGTTACGTGCCTGTAAGCGAGATTTGCCGAAAATTTTCATAACACATCAAGGAAATTGAGGAACAACGCTTCTCGGCACACAGAGCTAAGATCGCTATGTACGCAAGTTTCCTTCGTTCGGAACGACTTAGTTACGTGCCTGTAAGCGAGATTTGCCGAAAATTTTCATAACACATCAAGGAAATTGAGGAACAACGCTTCTCGGCACACAGAGCTAAGATCGCTATGTACGCAAGTTTCCTTCGTTCGGAACGACTTAGTTACGTGCCTGTAAGTGAGATTTGCCGAAAATTTTCATAACACATCAAGGAAATTGAGGAACAACGCTTCTCGGCACACAGAGCTAAGATCGCTATGTACGCAAGTTTCCTTCGTTCGGAACGACTTAGTTACGTGCCTGTAAGCGAGATTTGCCGAAAATTTTCATAACACATCAAGGAAATTGAGGAACAACGCTTCTCGGCACACAGAGCTAAGATCGCTATGTACGCAAGTTTCCTTCGTTCGGAACGACTTAGTTACGTGCCTGTAAGCGAGATTTGCCGAAAATTTTCATAACACATCAAGGAAATTGAGGAACAACGCTTCTCGGCACACAGAGCTAAGATCGCTATGTACGCAAGTTTCCTTCGTTCGGAACGACTTAGTTACGTGCCTGTAAGTGAGATTTGCCGAAAATTTTCATAACACATCAAGGAAATTGAGGAACAACGCTTCTCGGCACACAGAGCTAAGATCGCTATGTACGCAAGTTTCCTTCGTTCGGAACGACTTAGTTACGTGCCTGTAAGCGAGATTTGCCGAAAATTTTCATAACACATCAAGGAAATTGAGGAACAACGCTTCTCGGCACACAGAGCTAAGATCGCTATGTACGCAAGTTTCCTTCGTTCGGAACGACTTAGTTACGTGCCTGTAAGTGAGATTTGCCGAAAATTTTCATAACACATCAAGGAAATTGAGGAACAACGCTTCTCGGCACACAGAGCTAAGATCGCTATGTACGCAAGTTTCCTTCGTTCGGAACGACTTAGTTACGTGCCTGTAAGCGAGATTTGCCGAAAATTTTCATAACACATCAAGGAAATTGAGGAACAACGCTTCTCGGCACACAGAGCTAAGATCGCTATGTACGCAAGTTTCCTTCGTTCGGAACGACTTAGTTACGTGCCTGTAAGCGAGATTTGCCGAAAATTTTCATAACACATCAAGGAAATTGAGGAACAACGCTTCTCGGCACACAGAGCTAAGATCGCTATGTACGCAAGTTTCCTTCGTTCGGAACGACTTAGTTACGTGCCTGTAAGCGAGATTTGCCGAAAATTTTCATAACACATCAAGGAAATTGAGGAACAACGCTTCTCGGCACACAGAGCTAAGATCGCTATGTACGCAAGTTTCCTTCGTTCGGAACGACTTAGTTACGTGCCTGTAAGCGAGATTTGCCGAAAATTTTCATAACACATCAAGGAAATTGAGGAACAACGCTTCTCGGCACACAGAGCTAAGATCGCTATGTACGCAAGTTTCCTTCGTTCGGAACGACTTAGTTACGTGCCTGTAAGCGAGATTTGCCGAAAATTTTCATAACACATCAAGGAAATTGAGGAACAACGCTTCTCGGCACACAGAGCTAAGATCGCTATGTACGCAAGTTTCCTTCGTTCGGAACGACTTAGTTACGTGCCTGTAAGCGAGATTTGCCGAAAATTTTCATAACACATCAAGGAAATTGAGGAACAACGCTTCTCGGCACACAGAGCTAAGATCGCTATGTACGCAAGTTTCCTTCGTTCGGAACGACTTAGTTACGTGCCTGTAAGCGAGATTTGCCGAAAATTTTCATAACACATCAAGGAAATTGAGGAACAACGCTTCTCGGCACACAGAGCTAAGATCGCTATGTACGCAAGTTTCCTTCGTTCGGAACGACTTAGTTACGTACCTGTAAGTGAGATATACCGAAAATTTTCATAACACATCAAGGAAATTGAGGAACAACGCTTCTCGGCACACAGAGCTAAGATCGCTATGTACGCAAGTTTCCTTCGTTCGGAACGACTTAGTTACGTGCCTGTAAGCGAGATTTGCCGAAAATTTTCATAACACATCAAGGAAATTGAGGAACAACGCTTCTCGGCACACAGAGCTAAGATCGCTATGTACGCAAGTTTCCTTCGTTCGGAACGACTTAGTTACGTGCCTGTAAGCGAGATTTGCCGAAAATTTTCATAACACATCAAGGAAATTGAGGAACAACGCTTCTCGGCACACAGAGCTAAGATCGCTATGTACGCAAGTTTCCTTCGTTCGGAACGACTTAGTTACGTGCCTGTAAGCGAGATTTGCCGAAAATTTTCATAACACATCAAGGAAATTGAGGAACAACGCTTCTCGGCACACAGAGCTAAGATCGCTATGTACGCAAGTTTCCTTCGTTCGGAACGACTTAGTTACGTGCCTGTAAGTGAGATATACCGAAAATTTTCATAACACATCAAGGAAATTGAGGAACAACGCTTCTCGGCACACAGAGCTAAGATCGCTATGTACGCAAGTTTCCTTCGTTCGGAACGACTTAGTTACGTGCCTGTAAGCGAGATTTGCCGAAAATTTTCATAACACATCAAGGAAATTGAGGAACAACGCTTCTCGGCACACAGAGCTAAGATCGCTATGTACGCAAGTTTCCTTCGTTCGGAACGACTTAGTTACGTGCCTGTAAGCGAGATTTGCCGAAAATTTTCATAACACATCAAGGAAATTGAGGAACAACGCTTCTCGGCACACAGAGCTAAGATCGCTATGTACGCAAGTTTCCTTCGTTCGGAACGACTTAGTTACGTGCCTGTAAGCGAGATTTGCCGAAAATTTTCATAACACATCAAGGAAATTGAGGAACAACGCTTCTCGGCACACAGAGCTAAGATCGCTATGTACGCAAGTTTCCTTCGTTCGGAACGACTTAGTTACGTGCCTGTAAGCGAGATTTGCCGAAAATTTTCATAACACATCAAGGAAATTGAGGAACAACGCTTCTCGGCACACAGAGCTAAGATCGCTATGTACGCAAGTTTCCTTCGTTCGGAACGACTTAGTTACGTGCCTGTAAGCGAGATTTGCCGAAAATTTTCATAACACATCAAGGAAATTGAGGAACAACGCTTCTCGGCACACAGAGCTAAGATCGCTATGTACGCAAGTTTCCTTCGTTCGGAACGACTTAGTTACGTGCCTGTAAGCGAGATTTGCCGAAAATTTTCATAACACATCAAGGAAATTGAGGAACAACGCTTCTCGGCACACAGAGCTAAGATCGCTATGTACGCAAGTTTCCTTCGTTCGGAACGACTTAGTTACGTGCCTGTAAGCGAGATTTGCCGAAAATTTTCATAACACATCAAGGAAATTGAGGAACAACGCTTCTCGGCACACAGAGCTAAGATCGCTATGTACGCAAGTTTCCTTCGTTCGGAACGACTTAGTTACGTGCCTGTAAGCGAGATTTGCCGAAAATTTTCATAACACATCAAGGAAATTGAGGAACAACGCTTCTCGGCACACAGAGCTAAGATCGCTATGTACGCAAGTTTCCTTCGTTCGGAACGACTTAGTTACGTGCCTGTAAGCGAGATTTGCCGAAAATTTTCATAACACATCAAGGAAATTGAGGAACAACGCTTCTCGGCACACAGAGCTAAGATCGCTATGTACGCAAGTTTCCTTCGTTCGGAACGACTTAGTTACGTGCCTGTAAGTGAGATTTGCCGAAAGTTTTCATAACACATCAAGGAAATTGAGGAACAACGCTTCTCGGGCACACAGAGCTAAGATCGCTATGTACGCAAGTTTCCTTCGTTCGGAACGACTTAGTTACGTGCCTGTAAGCGAGATTTGCCGAAAATTTTCATAACACATCAAGGAAATTGAGGAACAACGCTTCTCGGCACACAGAGCTAAGATCGCTATGTACGCAAGTTTCCTTCGTTCGGAACGACTTAGTTACGTGCCTGTAAGTGAGATATGCCGAAAATTTTCATAACACATCAAGGAAATTGAGGAACAACGCTTCTCGGCACACAGAGCTAAGATCGCTATGTACGCAAGTTTCCTTCGTTCGGAACGACTTAGTTACGTGCCTGTAAGCGAGATTTGCCGAAAATTTTCATAACACATCAAGGAAATTGAGGAACAACGCTTCTCGGCACACAGAGCTAAGATCGCTATGTACGCAAGTTTCCTTCGTTCGGAACGACTTAGTTACGTGCCTGTAAGCGAGATTTGCCGAAAATTTTCATAACACATCAAGGAAATTGAGGAACAACGCTTCTCGGCACACAGAGCTAAGATCGCTATGTACGCAAGTTTCCTTCGTTCGGAACGACTTAGTTACGTGCCTGTAAGCGAGATTTGCCGAAAATTTTCATAACACATCAAGGAAATTGAGGAACAACGCTTCTCGGCACACAGAGCTAAGATCGCTATGTACGCAAGTTTCCTTCGTTCGGAACGACTTAGTTACGTGCCTGTAAGCGAGATTTGCCGAAAATTTTCATAACACATCAAGGAAATTGAGGAACAACGCTTCTCGGCACACAGAGCTAAGATCGCTATGTACGCAAGTTTCCTTCGTTCGGAACGACTTAGTTACGTGCCTGTAAGCGAGATTTGCCGAAAATTTTCATAACACATCAAGGAAATTGAGGAACAACGCTTCTCGGCACACAGAGCTAAGATCGCTATGTACGCAAGTTT
>JAXRKO010000954.1:0-24593 GCA_037039905.1 Formica aserva
TGGTGGTTTAATTATTAAAAAATATCCAATAAACTGACAAATTTTTACCATATTCAAATGAGTTATAGAAAACCAAGTGTTATTCAACATACTTATTTTAAAGTTGCATGTTATCCGTTGTCTTTTTCGTCCAGATATAGTCTTATAATATTTATTAGTGCAATGCATGATAAAACTTTTAAATATATTTGTATAAGTTATAATATTTCTACATTTTGGACAGTGAATAATATCACGAATAACTTGTTTATCAATAAGATACTGTATTAGAGCATCATAATTATATGTTAAAAGAAGAAATTCGTGCAAATGCATTGTATTATTAACGAAATGCACTATTATTTGTACTAATATATTGAGAAGTAAGAACTTTACGCTTGGAAGAATTAAACAAGACTGTGTCATCATAAGAATTTACTAGGCTTCCGTTTCCGGTGGGAAAGAGTGAACAGGGAGAAAATGTGCTCGTGGGAAAGAATAGAAGAAAGCGAGAGAAAGAGAAGTGAGAGAGATCGGAAGGGACGAAAGTGAGGAGCAGGAAGATGTGCAGCAGAGTGAATGAAGGGAGATATGTGGAGTGAAGGACCGGGACAGAGAAAGGTTGCAAAGGTTGGAGCAGTTTGGAGGTTAGAAAGATGGGGGAAAGAGAGAGAGGATGGAAAAGAGAGAAGAAGAGAGTCATGTGGGAAGCGATGGAAAGACGGTCGGTAAGGAGAAGAGTAGAAGCGGATAAGGCAGAGTAGAGTAACATGACAAAGAGATGAGAGGGAAGAAGTTTGATAGAGATGGCGCAGGCTAATGGAAATGGAACGAGCACTAGTCGGTTGAACACGGAAACGGGAGTCAAAGGGGGAAGGGAGGAACGGTGAAAGAAAGTTCATGCGAATTGGAAGCGGAGAGGGAGAGCAAGAGAGGAGGAAGTGGCGTGGAAGGTCTCTACATTGGGGGGAAAGCGCACGACGGTAAAGAAGAGAGAAGAGAAGGAAATAGCAAGGGAAAAGGAGAATGAAGGAAGAGACGACAATGCACAGGGAAGGATGGAGGAAGGAGCCACTGGAAGAAGTGAGAGAGATAAGGGGAGAATTTGAAATCAAGGAAGGTAGAGAGAGGGAGAGGAAAGTGAGAGGGACAGAGGAGGCCAACATTTATAGCTGAGGAGGAGAACGGGGAGAGGAGAGGGAGCGATATGAAGGAGAGGAAGCACAGCACAGGAGCCGGGCAAAGAGGAGAGAAGAGGAGGAAAGGAAATTCAGGAAGAGGCGGCAGGAGATGACAGGACCAGGAGTAAAAAAGGAAACCCTGATGGGACTTGGAGGAGAGAAAAAGGGAAGGAAGACAGAAAGGAAGAGGCGAGAGTGAAAGACGAGGACTTAACGAGGGAGGAGAGAAGAATGAGATAAAGAATGGTGGAAAAAGCGAAGATAGAAAGAGGGTACGGAAGAAACGTGGTGGTAGGTAACAAAAGGATCTGGATAGATGGATAGATGGGAGAGAATGGATATGGGACGAGAGGAAGGAGAGATGGAGGATGAAGAGAAAGGAAACGGAGAGGGAAAGAGGGACGGCAAGGAGAGAAGAGAGAGAAAAAAGAAGACAGGGGGGAAAGAAGGGAAGGTGGGGAAAGGGGTAGGGGAGGGAGATGGGGGGACGAGGAAGGGGAGGGAGGAAAGTGTGTAAGGGCGCAAAGGGCCAGGTCGGGTAAAGGGTGGAAAGATAGAGGAGTTTGTAAGAAAATGTAAAGGTTTGGGTACGTTCCGGTAAAAAACGCCTTCAAACCCTAAGGGGAAGAATAAATCATACAATACATAAGAATTTACTAGTACAGAAAATAATAAAAAATGAACATGAAATAGTATAAACATTGAGGGAAGGTATTCAAATGTAAACACAAAGCAATATTTCCGCGACCTGCTAACATCAATGTGTATGTACACGTGAAAGTTGAAAATATATGTCTTGAAAATGTATTTTTAGCAGATTCATTTATTTATGTGTAGTAAATCGAACGCATGGGCCGGGGGAAGAGAAAAAGGTAAAACTTAAAAGTTTGAAATATACCAAAGTACATGCATGGACAGGAAGCACGCACACACACACACACACGGGGGGTGCAAGGGGGGCCTTCGGCCCCCCTGCCGCACCCACCCCGCCGGAAGGCAAGGTGGACCTCGCTTTACAATGTAGCATGTACTTTGTAAGTTGTAAAGCGAGGTCCACTCTGCCTACCGGCGGGGTGGGTGCGGGAGAGGGGCCGAAGGCCCCCCTTGCACCCCCCCCCGTGTGTGTGTGTGTGTGTGCGCGCGCGTGCTTCCTGTCCGTGCATGTACTTTGGTATATTTCAAACTTTTTTTGTTAATAACTTTTTAATAAGCAACGAGCGACGATCAAATATAATAAACATATGTACAGGGGCCGCGACGCTACCAACTAGCTTATCCGGAGTTTTACGTCTAATAAACTTTCGATTAAAATTCCTCAGGAACCAAGCCGTTAATCAAAAATCTAACGGCACTTTTCTTATACAATGTGGATGCAAGCTTTCGATTGCGACCAGTTTGAATAAGATTGGTGCAGTCAATCCTGAGGAATGATAATCGTATACCAGAAATGTGACATTTTTCGTTTTCAATCATTATCATAATAAGGTTCAGTTTCAGACTCTCACGTACGTATGCTCGCACGCACACACGCAAATCGAGTTTGTCCCTCAAGGCGCGTTTGCAGCGCTCATGTACGATTATTCGCTTGAGTGTGCAAATACGCTTTGAGAGACAATGTGTATGTGCGTGCATACGCATATGATACGTATCAAGCGGTACGCGGTAGCATCGCGTCAAGATATAATAACGTTATAAGGTTAATGTTCGCGACGTCAAGATATAATAACATTATAAGGTTAATGTTATATTTGAATCTGCTGCAGAAAATATATTTGGTCCTATCGAGTAAGTAGATTGAAATTTTGTATATATATCTGCTTATATATGTCTGCTTATATATGTTTATTTATTGTTTTATAAGTATATTATTTCTTGATTATATCTGAATATTGTCTAAATTATAGCGCTTATTTGCAGGATAAAGCAAAATCAATCAATCCTTTCAAGAAGGCCGGTATACTTTTAGCTGGGATTTCTTCAGCTGGGATTGCATACGGTCTTATACCGTAGAACTTTGCTAAACAGCGTAACATATTGGGTTATAGAGATTTGTATGGCAGTAAGGTGGTACGGAACCGCATCGCGGTACAGATGCACCGTACCTGAGACAGAGCGCCGCGCGCTTGGTTACGGTTGCTAGACGAGGATCTCAAGACGCAAGGGGGGCGCGATAGGCGTTGACTCTCGGAAATCGGCCGAAATGTGCAGATCGTGGCATGCACTGCTCTATGGCACTTTATGTTATATTACCTCACAATAATACAGTACAGTTTTATTTATGTAGAATTGGCATTTGTTAATTTTATTGAATCTTATATAGGCAATAAAATATTGCGTAAAGTAGCTCAATTAAACTATATCTACAAATTCATTCACTTTTGCATTACTGTAACATCATACAGTTGAAGAATAGTCTACATTGAAGTATGACGTTACAGTAATACAAAAGTGAATGAATTTATAGGTATAGTTAAATTAAGCTACGTTATACAAGATTTTATTGCCTATATAGGATTCAATAAAATTAACGAATACCAATTCTACATAAATAAAACTGACTGTATTATTGTAAGATAATATAATGTAAGCACATATACAGGGTGTCCCAGATCATATGGGACAATACTCGTGTGCAGATAGAGCGGACCAAACTGAGTCGAAAAGTCCTCTATCATTTTTTTTTATAACGCTTAATAAAGGAGTTATTATTGAGTTAAGTCTGGCCAATCAGCGCCGATCTTTAGCCGGGCGCACATCGGTGAGCTGCGCGCCTGGTAGTATGCGGCAGCGCATACTTCACGGCGCGCAGCTCACCGATGTGCGCCCGGCTAAAGATCGGCGCTGATTGGCCAGACTTAACTCAATAATAACTCCGTTATTAAGCGTTATAAAAAAAAATGATAGAGGACTTTTCGACTCAGTTTGGTCCGCTCTATCTGCACACGAGTATTGTCCCAAATGATCTGGGACACCCTGTATATTATTGTTGAACATTATATACTAAAAATAAAAAAAACTATATTATATTATTAAAATATGTTAAACTTAAGAAGTATGATGTTACAGTAATACAAAAGTAAATGAATTTATAGGTGTAGTTAAATTGATATATTATTAAACTATTAAACTATATTATATTATATATAACTATATTATTGTTGAACATTATATATTAAAAATAAAACGAATGCTAATTCTATATAAATAAAACTATTATTGTGAGATAATATAAAAAAAATAAAAAACAAGATTTTATTGCCTATATAGGATTCAATAAAATTAAGTGCCAATTCTACATAAATAAAACTACTGTATTATTGTAAGATAATATAATGTAAGCACATATATATTATTGTTGAACATTATATACTAAAAATAAAATTAATGAATGCCAATTATACAATAAAATTTTATTATTGTGAGATATTCTACATAAATAAAACTTTATTATTGTGATTTACTTTTAATTATTGAACTTTATTATTATTAGATAAAAACTATATTATATTATTAAAAATAAAACGAATGCCAATTCTATATAAATATGTAACGGCAGGGCCGTTACTACGGGCATGTATCCGACAAATATATATATATCCATACACGGCTTGCTTATTTCCACCTAGCTCTACCTGTCCTGCCGCCGCCTTATTGCCTAACGCATGCGCGTTCCTTCTCGCGTTACGCTCTCGCTCACCGGCACGCGCTATCTCGCTCAGCATGCGCTCTCGCTCGCCGACACGCTCTGTCTCGCTCTCGCGGGGTCCCCACGCGGTACCGACTCCCACCGCCGGACCGACGGCGCACAGTGGGGGCCGCCGTCCGGGTATATAAGCCCGGCCGGCCGAGACATCAGGACCAGATCCTATCCCGACCAGCTCCTGATACCGATCTCACCACTACCTAGCACCTCTTAGGGCAGAGGTTGTACTCAGCCCCGCCGTTTTGAACCGGCACTCTATACCTCGGGCCAAGGTTGTACTTGGCCCCGTCGGGTTGAACCGACTCCTGTCTCGACCGCTCCACGGGCTGAGGTTGAACTCAGCCCCGCCGGGTTGAACCGGCTCCTGCCTACCTCGGGCCAAGGTTGTACTTGGCCCCGTCGGGTTGAACCGACTTCCGTTGCTTAGGCAGCGCTCGACGTGACACTCGAGCCTGCCGGCAATACCTGGCCGCCTGACCTAACCTTAGATAATAAGTGCACTGTAAATATAATCGCATGATAGAGATAAGTCCGCTAGTTCTAAGCCTCGTAGTAATAGACCTGCTAGTAGTAAGCCTGTTAGTACTAAGTCCGCTAGTTATAACCGTATCCTAGTCTTAAGGCCTGTTCGTACTAAGTCCGCTAGTTGTAACCGCATGCTAATAATAAGACCTGTCTAGTAATAAGTCCGCTAGTTATAAGACCTGCTAGTAGTAAGACCTGTCTAGTACTAAGTTCGTTAGTTGTAAGGCCTGTTAGTAATAAGTTCTCTAGTTCTAATCGCGCCGTCCGCGCCTGTAAATAAAACCGGGAACGATTGCCCGCCATACTTGTCTTGCGCTTCTCACCGCTTTGCGACCATCGCTTCGCGCCTGCGCGTTACGCAGATCCTGCTACCAGCGACCGCCTTCACCGCACGCTATCGCCAGACTCTGCACGCTGTATCTATCTTTCTCTAACTGAATAAACTATCTCTTTCTACCTATACTGTGTCTCGTAAGCTTGAGTCTCCCCTCCTCTCGAACCCGGACACCGACGAGCCGATCCGAGCGTCGAGCGAGGTGACCGCGTTACATGGCGCCCGAACAGGGACCTGCCCAGTAGAGACTCCAGCTTGCGTGCGCAGCCCGATGAAAATCTCCTGGATATACGCGCTTACGAAAGTCCAGCTCGTGACTCTTCTAGTCACCCACAGCCTCGACAGTACCGGGAATATCGATGTGTTGCGACATCGACTGCGAAATTTCGTAACCGAAAATCCCGCGCTATTCCCCGAACACAACACCACCGACATGCCGAACAAAGAAGAAACGACGCCGGTAGGGCCCGCGCCGACCTCAGACCATGTCGAGCCAACCCCAGACCATACCGCGCCGATCACCAACCGTACCGAAACGACCACACCCAATCCGACCGCAATGCTCGACCGCATCCGAAAGTGGGGCCTATGCTTCGAAGGTAAGGACACCTTCGCGTTTATCGAACGAATCGAGGAGTTAAAGCGATCGTACCGCTGCGCTGACGAGTTCCTTCTCCTCGGATTACCCGAGATGCTACGCGGGAACTCTTTGTTGTGGTACCGCAACAACCACGAAGACTGGACCACCTGGGACACCTTTTGCACCGCCTTCCGATAGAAGTACCTCCCACCCGACTATCAGGACCAACTCCGACAAGATATCCAAGCCCGGAGACAACGACCGGGGGAGCCTTTCGATCAATACGCCACGGACCTGCTCACGATGATGAGACGCGCCGGGGGCTACACGACACGAGAGAAGGCCCGCATACTCTATAATAACTTGCACTCCAGCTTTCAGCTGTACATTCGCTCAACGGAAGCCACCAGTGTCACCGAGCTCAGCACCCGAGCCGCCGAACACGAGAAGGTCCTACGCCGGCAGAAGAAGGAACAGCCGCCCGCCCGCAGTATACCCAGCTCACTGGTCGCCGCCGCCACCTACAGCCGGGAGGAATGCTGTTGGCGCTGCAAGCAACAAGGCCACACGCGGCTCGACTGTAAAAGACCGCCGCGCAAATTCTGCTCTCGCTGCGGTCGAGACGGGGTGCTCACCCGCGACTGCCACCCGCCGTCGGGAAACGCCTTTCGGGCCGGGGAACCAGCGACCACCGCCCGACCCGCTCCAGCCGAATAAGGTTTACGCCTAGGCCGCGTATCAAGATACGAGTGCTCGACCGACACATATGGGCACTGCTAGACTCCGGCTCCGAAGTCTCATTTGTGAGCCCGGCCACGGCCAAACGCGCCAAGTACTGCGGCCACCCCCCTAGGGGGGTAACCCAGCAGATCAACTTGGCCGACGGCACCACCGTACCTATCACACAGACCGTAGACCTGCCGATCGCCACAATGGACCGCACCGTAACGCATCAATTCCAGGTCATGCCGAACCTCAGCGGACCCGTCCTGATCGGCATTGACCTATGGGCCAAGCTCGGAGTGGCCCTCCCAGCACCGCCGACAGGTACCACCCACGCGGTACCCAGCGTAGGAGAAATTTCGGCCGGGTTGACGCCTCGGACCGCGGACGAAGACCGCCGCCAGAGAAACTTCCTGAATCAGGAATTGGCCGCCTTCGACACCGTGCACGGACCGACGGACCGCCTGGAACACCGGATCCGCCTCACCACGAACCAGCCTATCAAACAGCGGTATCGGCCACGAAATCCGGCCATGCAGGCCGTTATCGACCAAGAAGTCCGGAAAATGGAAAAGGCCGGCGTAATCGAGCCATCACAGAGCGCTTGGAGCTCACCGATCGCGCTCGTGAAGAAAAAGGACGGCGCCTATCGATTCTGCATCGATTTCCGGAGACTGAACGAGGTAACCCAAAAGGACGCCTACCTACTGCCGCACATCACAGCCACTCTCGATAAGCTCCGAGGCGCCAAATACCTAACCACCCTCGATCTCAAGAACGGATACTGGCAAGTCCCGCTGGCACCCGAGAGTCGACCGGCCACGGCGTTCACCGTTCCAGGGAGAGGGCTGATGCAGTTCAGGACCATGCCGTTCGGGCTACACTCAGCCCCCGCCACGTTCCAGCGGCTGCTGGACTCCATCCTGGGGCCCGAGCTCGAACCCAACGTCCTGGTGTACCTAGACGACATCATCGTAGCCAGCCCATCTGACGCACCTGGCCGAAGTCTTCCGGCGCCTGCGAGCCGCCAAGCTCCGACTCAACATCGACAAGTGCCATTTCTGCCGGAACAGCCTCCGATATCTGGGGCACATCGTCGACCGACAAGGGATCCGAACCGACCCAGCGAAAGTAAGCGCCATAGCCAACTGGCCCGCGCCCACCAACCTACGACAGGTCCGCCAATTTCTGGGCCTAGCATCCTGGTACCGACGGTTCATAGAGGATTTTTCCACTGTCACCGCACCACTGACGCACCTCACGCGCAAAAACGCGCGCTGGTCCTGGGGTGAGGCCGAGAGCAAGGCCTTCCAGCGCCTTAAGAGCGCCCTAACCTCCGCCCCGGTACTGGCATGCCCCGATTTCAGTCGACTGTTCACGCTGCAGACCGACGCCAGCACACACGGGCTCGGCGCCGTGCTCACGCAGCAACTCACGGAGGGGGAGCGGGTTATCGCCTATGCCAGCCGAACCCTCAACCCAGCCGAACGGAACTACAGCGCAACCGAGCTAGAGTGCCTCGCCGTGGTCTGGGGAATACGCCGGATGCGCGACTACTTGGAGGGGTACCGGTTCACCGTACTCACCGACCACCAGTCCCTAAAATGGCTCCAACGCCTGGAAGCCCCGACCGGCCGACTTGCTCGCTGGCTCTTCGAACTCCAGCAACACGACATGGAGATAAAGTATCGCCGGGGCTCGCAAAACCACGTAGCCGACGTGCTCTCTCGCCAACCAGAGGTCGCCGCAGCACGACAGGCGCCGCCTTGCCCCTGGTATCGTCGGGTCAGCCAAGACGTACGAACCCGACCAGCCGAACGAGCCGACTATCAGATACGCGAGGGGCACTTATACCGACACATCCTACACGACCTGGATTTCCGGGAGGTAACCGCCGACGAGCAGTGGAAGCGATGCGTGCCCACCTCCGACCGGCACGCCCTGCTCCAACGATACCACGACGATCCGGCATCCGACCATCTGGGGACCGCCAAAACCATGGCCCGTATTGCCCAGCTATACTACTGGCCGGGGATGTTTCGAGACATCGCTCGGTACGTACGCTCGTGTACCACCTGTTTGGCCCACAAGGCCTCCCAACTGCGGCCGGCCGGGAACCTCCACACCAGCCCGGTTACCGCGCCATGGCAACAGGTCGCTATCGACCTGGTCGGGCCGCTACCACGCTCCAACCGCGGCCACACGTGGTTACTAACGATGCAAGACCGCTTTATCAAGTGGGTCGAGCTCACGCCCCTCCGAAAAGCCACCGCGAGTAACGTCACGAGGGCCTTCACCGACCAGGTCGTCTACCGACACGGGTGTCCGCAAAGGTTAATCTCGGACAACGGGACACAGCTGAAATCAGCGCAGCTGGAAAAAGTATTACGGACCTTCGGCATACAGCACCGTACCGCACCGCCATACACACCCCAGTGTAACCCAGTCGAACGAGCAAACCGCACCATTAACACCATGGTCGCGCAATACGTAGGAAGGAATCAGAAAATCTGGGACGAACGTACATCTGCCCTGCAGTATGCCTTTAACACCGCCTGGAGCGAGGCCACCGGACACACGCCCGCCTACCTAAACCACGGCCGAGAGCTAGCCCGACCGCACCCAGAGGACCGACGGGGCCAAAGAGCCGCCCCGACACCGGAAGCCACGCAGCGGCATCTGCAGGAGGCATATGAGCTCGTCAAAATCCACCTAGCCCGGGCTTTCCAGCACCAGGAACGGCATTACAACCTACGAAGGCGCGACTGGAGACCACGACTAGGGGAACTCGTATGGAGGAGAAACCACGTTCTGTCAAACAAGGCCAGAGCCTTCAATGCGAAACTGGCCCCAAAATTTATCGGGCCCCTGGAGGTGCGGAAAATTATTTCGCCCGTCATCGTCGACCTCCGGGACCAACGCGGACGCTGGCACAGGCACGTGCACGTGCAAGATCTTAAGGCACACCCGGACCGGCCCGAGAATGACGACTGACGCCTGGCCGCCGAAACCCGCCACACACCTACTCCGGCGGGAAACCACCCGGCAGTTATCAACCGCGAACACCGATAACGCACGATAACGGCACGGTTATCGACCACGGGCGTCGGTACCCACGCGGCCCTTCGTACCAACCCCGGAAAACCACGCATACCGACCGCGAGAGTCGGTACAAGCGAAAACGATCGCCCTACCGACCCCCGGATACAGACACGAGCACAAAGCGCGAGTACCGATCCGGAGCGTCCCAAAACTCGCGATAAGCGACCGATGGCGTGACTGGTCCGAGAACGCGCCGCGGAAAACACAAAAACCGCGCATACCGCATACCAAGCATTCCGCGATCGCATATAAAAGGCCAAGCAGCGAATCGCGAGGGAAATCAGTCGACTCGCGGTCAGCACCATGCCGACAGAAACCGAGCGCCAGCAACTTATAGAGCTCTTCGGACGTTGGTCCGAGGACGAGGAGGGCGAATTCCACGACGGTCCCGGGCCAACACCCGTCACGCCGCCACGAACGCCGGAGCCACCCGACCACCGCCGACGACCCGCGCCCCGGGTCGGAACCACGATCCAGAGGGGCGATGCAGAGACCAGTAGGAAGGTCCTCCTCCTGGCCACACCACCACCACCACCGGACCGCCGCCGAACGACCCGAGGACGAACCTCGACGCCCCGGACATCCCGTCCGGCAACCGCAAGGGCACCGCCGCCACCAACCGCGGACCCCCAGCGGCAGCCACCGGCCCATCAGCGGACTTCACGGGTCAACCAGCCGGCACCGGTCACATGCCGGGCAGCCACCAGACCCACCGCAGCGCACCCGCCGCCGGCAACACCACGATGCGCTGCCACCGCCCGGGACAATCCAACGCCACCACCACTAAGGGCCGTAGGCGCCCACCCAGCCGCACCAGTCGAGGTTCAGGTGGCCCCAGGAAATATCCTCAGGGTACCCCAGCACGCGGTACACCACGTGCGCCGCCACCGCGCCTGGGCCCCGGAGGGCCTTTGGAGTCTACGTTTCAATCAGGATGGAACCCTGCGCAGTAGCCGCCTACGACCCCGCACCGCCACCATCTAACCGGGGGGGGGGGTGATGTAACGGCAGGGCCGTTACTACGGGCATGTATCCGACAAATATATATATATCCATACACGGCTTGCTTATTTCCATCTAGCTCTACCTGTCCTGCCGCCGCCATATTGCCTAACGCATGCGCGTTCCTTCTCGCGTTACGCTCTCGCTCACCGGCACGCGCTATCTCGCTCAGCATGCGCTCTCGCTCGCCGACACGCTCTGTCTCGCTCTCGCGGGGTCCCCACGCGGTACCGACTCCCACCGCCGGACCGACGGCGCACAGTGGGGGCCGTCGTCCGGGTATATAAGCTCGGCCGGCCGAGACATCAGGACCAGATCCTATCCCGACCAGCTCCTGATACCGATCTCACCACTACCTAGCACCTCTTAGGGCAGAGGTTGTACTCAGCCCCGCCGGGTTGAACCGGCACTCTATACCTCGGGCCAAGGTTGTACTTGGCCCCGTCGGGTTGAACCGACTCCTGTCTCGACCGCTCCACGGGCTGAGGTTGAACTCAGCCCCGCCGGGTTGAACCCGCTCCTGCCTACCTCGGGCCAAGGTTGTACTTGGCCCCGTCGGGTTGAACCGACTTCCGTTGCTTAGGCAGCGCTCGACGTGACACTCGAGCCTGCCGGCAATACCTGGCCGCCTGACCTAACCTTAGATAATAAGTGCACTGTAAATATAATCGCATGATAGAGATAAGTCCGCTAGTTCTAAGCCTCGTAGTAATAGACCTGCTAGTAGTAAGCCTGTTAGTACTAAGTCCGCTAGTTATAACCGTATCCTAGTCTTAAGGCCTGTTCGTACTAAGTCCGCTAGTTGTAACCGCATGCTAGTAATAAGACCTGTCTAGTAATAAGTCCGCTAGTTATAAGACCTGCTAGTAGTAAGACCTGTCTAGTACTAAGTCCGTTAGTTGTAAAGCCTGTTAGTAATAAGTTCTCTAGTTCTAATCGCGCCGTCCGCGCCTGTAAATAAAACCGGGAACGATTGCCCGCCATACTTGTCTTGCGCTTCTCACCGCTTTGCGACCATCGCTTCGCGCCTGCGCGTTACGCAGATCCTGCTACCAGCGACCGCCTTCACCGCACGCTATCGCCAGACCCTGCACGCTGTATCTATCTTTCTCTAACTGAATAAACTATCTCTTTCTACCTATACTGTGTCTCGTAAGCTTGAGTCTCTCCTCCACTCGAACCCGGACACCGACGAGCCGATCCGAGCGTCGAGCGAGGTGACCGCGTTACAAATATAAATAAAACTCTATTATTGCGAGATAATATATAAAAAAAAAAGAAAATACTTAAAATAAAAAATACTTTGTCTTCTTTGGTATCTTCTATGGTACTTTATTTATCTTTTTTGGCATTATAAATATCTCGCATTGTACAACATGTTACTGTAATATTGGTTATACGTATGCCAAGAGAATCAAAGTATACATATTATGCATGTATATTGACAAAGCAAATAACATTTTGTTGCCGTTAGATCCACTTTAAGAATAATAAGTAAATACTATGTATGAAAAAGTGGATCTTACTGCAACAAAATGTTATTTGCTTTATCAGTATACATACATAATATGTATACTTCGATTTTCTTGACATACGTATAACTAATATTACATTATTTTATAAAAGAAGGAAAACTTATAAATATCTCATATTGCGCAACATGCTACTATAATATTAGTTATACGTATGCCAAGAAAATCAAAGTATACATATTATGCATGTATACTGACAAAGCAAATAACATTCTTTAAGAATAATAAGTAAATATTATGTATGAAAAAGTAGATCTTACTGCAACAAAATGTTATTTGCTTTGTCAGTATACATACATAATATGTATACTTTGATTTTCTTGGCATACGTATAACTAACATTACTGTTCGAGAAAATAAGAGTTTTATAAATTATATTATTAATTTTGCTTCTCGAACGTTCTAAAGCGAGACGTTACGTTCGAGGCCTTGTTTTCATTCCGTTTTTGTGGTTTCTTCGTATCGTTCGATTCTGACAAACACCTCGTTGTCGATAGCCGATTGGCTCTCGGAATCGAACGATCGAAATTCCGTTTTTTTTGTGGTACACGTATCGACCGGGACTATTGTCCGTGGATCGGAAAGAAGGACTTTTCGTCAAGAGACTTCGTCGCAAGCCTTCACCGGGAGCACATCGAAAGTCTAACGCTCATATAATTATAGTTAGAACGATAATTCGCGTGTCCGATTATATCTTGCTGTCGCGTGCGATTACCTAAGACGGTCCGGGAGTTGGTGTCGAAAGGAATAAACACTTTTCCACAAACTAACCCCGCTCCAATCATTTACGTCCTGTCTCTCTGATCGGCGAAACAAATAAATTCTGTTAATGTGGACGTGTAAATCAAAGGCGCGGCTACAATTACATTATTTTATAAAAAAAAACTGCTTTGGTATATTAACACGCATTTTATAAAAAAACCAAAAACTTCTTTGGTTTATGATGTAGGAGACTGCGATGTAGGAACTTGATTAACGGTAGCACCACCCAGCTCATTATTGGCCATTGTACCCCGTTCCGCTAAAAATGCATAACATTATTGATATTATTATTATGTTCATAAAGTTGAAGAACTTTTAAAGTACAGATCAGTTCCAAAATTCTTATCTATATATACTAAAAACATTCTTACTTTCTTGGTCTTCCCCGTCTGCCCCAATTATAGTGAGCCGAAGACAATTGGTACAAAAACCTCATGAATCTCTGTTGTTGTCTGCGAGCGCCTCCTGCGTTCCCTCTTGGTCTTTGAACTATGGAAGTATAAAAGGTATAAAAATAATGAATTAAATGTAAATGAATTTAAATTATGTAATTAAAACATTACCTCTATTTTCACGATTATCAATGTTGGGACCAGCGTTGGCGAAGGGACCAACGTCGGCGACGGGACCAGCGTCGGCGACGGGACCAGCGTCGGCGACGGGACCAGCGTCGGCGACGGGACCAGCGTCGGCGACGGGACCAGCGTCGGCGACGGGACCAGCGTCGGCGACGGGACCAGCGACGACAACGAAACCGGCGGCGATGGAATGTGTAGCGACGGAACGTCCTCGACGTGAAGCAACGGCAGCCGCGGCAACGGGAGCGGCGGTGATGGAACGCGTAGCGACGGGACGTCCTCGACGTGAAGCAACGGCAGCCGCGGCAACGGGAGCGGCGGCGACGGGCCGTATGGCGACGGAACTACCGGCGACTTTATCGGTGGTGGCGGAATCATTATTAAGATTCATCTCTAAAGAGAAATCTTTTAAGAATTCGTCGACATCTACAATTATCTAAAATTTTAAGTAAAGTTATTATGTAACAATTTGTTTTTTAATAAAATATAAAGAATATTAAGGACAGTACTTACATCTTCTGGTTTTTCTTCCGCCATCTTTGATTATCGATTGAACCATTGATTGATAATCTATTATATAGATTCGTAACTTTAATATAGTGAAAAGGTGTTGTTTCTCATTGGCTGTATTATTTTAAAGGTGGCGCCCCATCGCTTTCAGAGCAATTAAACTTGCTTCAATCGAAAACGATTACGTAGTTACAATCGTTACGATTAGTTACCATTACGGTATAGTTACAACGTAACCTGTACGTGCTTCACGTATACTAATCGACGACGATTTTGAGCAATAGGTATAAAAATAGTTATTATACGCTCAGCAACAAGAATGCCTTAACATATGAATTTATGCACATATCGGAATACATATACATATATGGAAAATGTATTCTGATATGTGTATAAATTCGTGTATTAATAAGGCACTCCTATTGCTGAGTGTATGTACATCATAATTTTATCCATAGACATAGTATATCTAGTCCGAGCGTTTGTCTGTATTTAAGTAGTGGAGGTAAGGGCCGGAGCACAAACTTTTGCATAAGCGTATAATCATAAGCATAAGGAAATTGATTAGTCCATAAACATATGCATAAGGAAATGGACCAATCAATTCCCTTATGTTTATAGTTATGCGCTTATGCAAAAGTTTGTGCTTCGGCTCTAAAGGTGCACATATAAAAGGACTTACTCTGACCGGTATTCTTAATCCGATGTTATATTTGAGATTGTCTTAAGTTCAATTTTGAGATGCGATCATTTGATTGGTTGAATGAGATCTTAGAAATGGAATCTTAAAATAACCCAAGACCACACTTAAGACGATCTTAAATATAAGAACAGATTACGAATATCGGCCTCTGTTCTGTGCCTCTTGCGTTCTCGCTCGCTCGCGCGTAGCATAGCGAGAGAGAACGTTATGTTACGTCCCATACAGCACTGAAGCTTGCAACAACATTGCTGCAACATTGCAATATTGCATATTGCAGTGTAATGTTGCAGAAATATTGCAAAGACATTATTTTACAATATAACTTTAGCAATGTTACAGCAACATTCCAAAAATATTACAAAAAAAGTATTCGATAATCGCTAGTTCATTCGTTTACCGCTATGCGGCGCATGTTGCGCTATCTATTCCGCATTTAATTTTTAGTCACGATGATTATATAAAGTTTACAAAGAGCGGCTAGTAAGATTAAAGATATAATAAATACTTTTATTAGTTTAAGTTGTATGATATGACCCTAACACAGGGGACTCAAACATTGGACTAAAAATTCTTTTAATAGTTTCCATTCTTATATAAAATAAAAAATTTGATAATAATTTTCTAATATGCAAGATATTTCAGATTTTAATAAATAAATTTTAAGATTATATAAAGACAAGAGAGATGTGAAAAAACTCGTTGTATGCGTAAATCCAGCACGATCTTTTTGCATCCGGATATCTGAATATTTCGGATACAAAGAGATTGTAAATTTACACAATTGCAAATTCAGTTTTTTCTTATTTCTCTTAGATATTCTCTGTCACTGAATGAAATCGAATGTGCACCGAAAAATTTACATTTTATAATTTTGTTATTATAATACAGAAAATCTATATACACATTAGATCCTGACTCTTATAGACCCAATTTCTTATTATTTTTTTCATATGTAAGGATATTATTGTCGATAAATATACATAAAGTATTATTGCATATATATTATATTGCTATGTTGCTGCAATATTATATTGCAATATTTCTGTAGGCGGACATTTTATTGTTGCTGCAATATCATAACAACACTGCAGCAATATTTTGCAATGTTTCTGCAATGTTGCAATCTTGCAGAAAAATGTTGCTGCAATGTTGTTACAATCTTGCGGTGCTGTATGGGGTGCCAGCGAGAAGGAAGACAAGAAGCATGGACGTGTCCTTTTCTACGTGCATTTTGGCTCTTACTTCTCAACACTTGGTCTAGATACTATGTCTATGATTTTATCTTATTATAACTGCTATTATTGCAGCTACCACAGAAAGACAAAGTGCCATAGGCTTTCGACAGCAGCAAATATCCAATTGTTTAACATTACATAATAAAGGTATTATATAAATAAACATTGAATTAAATTATGGATTGTAATTAATTAATAATGAATAAAATATTTTTATTTGCAGGTTAAACGTGAAGAGAATTTTCTTCAATAATTGTTATAGCGGCTGCTCTCTGGCGCTAAGTTTCGGCTGCCATAAGCGCTGCATTAAAAAATCGGCTGCTATAAGCGCTGAAAACTCAGCTGCAACTCAGCTCAGCTCAATGCTAAGTTTTTCCTTTCTTAGCAGTTTCATTGTTGATAAGAATTGTTTGCTATAAAAGCATTTAATTTGAAGTATTGTTAAATATTTAACGTTAGGCACCTAATTATTAAAAAAGTAATAATAAATAAATATTCTAATCTTTATTGTGTAATTTATTATGTCTGCTAATAAAATAAATGATAATACCCAATCCCTAAATACTTATGCGATGCAGATAATAGTTGAAAATAAATGGTTAGAAGACATTCATATTGATCACTTTGGGTTATTATTACAATCTTGTTCAGAGTATCGACCACGTGAAACATGGAGAATACAATACAATACAATCGAATCTGTTTGTAAGGAACAGAAACATATTCAAATATTACATAGTTGTAGCGATATGATTACTAATGAAAATGGGCATTGGGTTTGTAGCTATTATGATACAAAAGCTATTTATATTTACGATTCATTGAATTTAAAATGCTTGCATACTCATCATAAGATATATTTTGACAAGTTATATCCATTTTATTCTTTTGATAAGAAACCGGTACGATTTCCATTAGTTCAGAATCAATCTAATGCTTTTGATTGCGGTGTTTTTGCAATTGCATTTGCAGTATCACTTTTATTTGGCCTTCGACCAGATGCAGTTATGTATGACCGTACTTTAATGCGTCAACATTTGGCACACATGTTTCAATTAGAAAAAATAGAACATTTTCCTCGGATTATAAGACCTAATGATCCAAAAAATTATTTAGTTTGGATGAAATACAAAAAAGGGAAGCCATAGCTAGAAAAAAACGAGAACGTCGACGAAAGAAAGCTGAACAAGAAAGGTCTGTAGATTTAATAAAATTAAAAAATAATATAACTGAAATGACAATGGAGCAAATAGCAAAGAAACATGATAAAGATCCATTTGATCGTTACAATATAATAAATAAAAATAATAATATTGTAAATGAATGTAATGATGTTGAACATTCTATTCATGACACTTTTAAGAATTCATTTCCATCATATTTCTGCAGACAAAACGCAAAATAGTAAAAAAAACAATACATGTATTCAGGAAAATACTTTGTCAGATATCAGTCCTTGCATAACAAAAATGAACGAATACGAATATACAAATCTTGTTGCAAATATTTTACCTCTAAGCATGCAGTATATACAGATTATTCTTATTGTTAGAGGTGAATGGTTAGAAGATATTCATATTGAGTATTTCGGTTTATTATTGAAAAGTTGCTCAGAATATCAACCACGCGAAACATAGAAAATTCAATGTCCTGATAGAATTGAACCTGTTCATAAAAATCAAAAACATATTCAAATATTGCATAGCTGCAGCGATATAGCGACTAATTTAGACGGTCATTGGGTTTGCAGTTATTACGATACTAAAATGATTTATATTTATGACTCATTGAATATGAAACGATTACATGTACACCACAAAATTTATTTTGAAAAATTGTATCCTTTTTATTCTTTTGATAAGCAACCAGTACAGTTTCCAACAGTTCAATTGCAACCTAATGGTAATGATTGCGGGGTTTTTGCAATAAGCTTTGCAGTATCCCTTTTATTTGATCTTCAACCAGACAGAATTATATATGACCAAAATTTAATGCGTCAGCATTTAGCAGAAATGTTTCAATCGAATAGAATAGAACACTTTCCTCAAATTGCAGGAGTAATTGATTCAAAACAAATTAATCATATACATCCAATGAAATATGCATCCAATGAAAATAATATAAAAGATAGTATCGATATTAATAACATTATTAAAGATTTAATTAGAGATCAACATGGTATAAAAAGAAAAGTAAATTGTAATTATGGAGATAGTAATAAAAAGCGAAGTAAGAACTGTAAGATTTATTCGGAAAATGTTCTATCGCATAAGACAGATTAGGTTATTAGTTTACGTAAAAATAAAAGCATTGTTAATAAAAAATATTATAAATTACATAGAGACGATTTATTAGCAAAACAAAAAATTTATAATGAAAAATACAGAAATGATATAAAAAAATCGAACAAGAAATATTATGAAAAACACAGAAATGATATAAAAAAGTCGAAAAAGAAATATTATGAAAAACACAGAAATGATATAAAAAAATCGAATAAGGAATATTATGAAAAACACAGAAATTATTTAAAGAAAGGAACGAAAATATATTATGAAAAACGCAAAAATTATTTAAAGAAATGGATGAAGAAATATTATGAAAAACGCAGAAATTATTTTAAGAAATCGATGAAGGAATATTATGAAAAGCGCAGAAATTATTTGAAGAAATCGATGAAGGAATTATTATGTAAAACGCATAAATTATTTTAAAAAATCGATGAAGGAATATTATAGATTATATAGAAACAATATACTATTTAAAAAAAACATTTACTACAAAAACAAAATAAACAAAGAATTAAAAAATAATTATAACAAAAAAACAACAAAAATAAATGATATGAAATACAATAAAGAAAAGTGTATTAGAAATATATCAAAAATTCTTAAAATGTCGTCGTTGTCCGAAAATAGATTGGAAGCTGAACGTATAGCAAAATGGTGCTTCTATATAAGAAAAATTTATATTTTACAAATGAAAAGAACATTTAATAAATGTAAACAAAAAATGGAAGTTTGTTTGACACGTGCAACGGAATGTTCTTCATCAAAATTTACAGAATATGTAAATATGTTTTGTGGACAAGATAAACATACCGCTTCTTCGGAATTATATTTTGCGAAAACTACCTATCATACATATAATGTTTCTGAACCTATTATAATGGATTCCGAAGGTAAAGCAATTAACATTTTACCCTTAATAGAATCAAAACATAAAACCACAAAAGCATGGCGCTGTAGTTCCTTTTGTAAAATGGAAGAGATCATTATTAACGATTTGAAGTGCTGCTTTGAAGAATTTTTAAATTGTACATTAATGACTCTACGTAAAAAATTTTTATGTTCTCATAATTGTTACAATCAAATACATCAAGACAAAATAGGTCATTCTCATGGCTGTTATATGGACTACAAAATGTGTAAATCATGGTTTTTATCTATTGAGATAGTATCTCCCCATTATCCGATGATACGATTTATTAAAAGATTAATATATAATTTGATTAATTTTAATAAAAAATTAAATAAATTACATAAAGCATTAAATGATGTTGATATAAACACTCTAAAAGATATTGCAATTGAGGCTCAACAAAAAGGACAAACTGTAACACAGGTTAATGCGGAAATTAATTTAAATGAAGATGAAATTCATTCTCAATATTACTTAGCTTTTACAGCATTTATGAAACGATCGATAGATGTTCCAAAGTTTGCTTGTATTTCTTGTACAAAATATTGCTTCAAAAGAGATATTGTTATGAAAAAAATTTGTAAGAAAAATGATACAACAGTTTGGAACAATTTTATTAATGATATAGGGTTAAAAATTAATGAAAAATATATTATTTGCAACTTTTGTGATCGATATTTCAAAAATAATAAAATGCCACCAACATGCAGAATCAATAAGCTCGAAGTGTTACCAGTACCAAAAGAAATAATAACATTAAATGATTACTAGCGAATTCTTATACAACGAGCGAAAGCATTCCAAATTGTGCAAAGAGCGCATACGGTAATAAATAAAAATCTACCGCACAGAGAAATTATATCAAAAGTGAAAGGTAGAACATTCCATTTGCCATTGCCGTTAAACAAAACGTTAAACAAGATTTGTTCTTCCACTGAACCTATTAATTTAAATCATGAGCTGTATATATTAGTTCGTGGTATTCCAACTAAAGCGAATACAATCTGGAAAAAATTAGTCGATGTAAAAAAAGTATGGACTGCCTTAATATGGTTAAAACAAAATAATCCTATATATTCAGATATTATACTACCGACATCTCCTTAAAAATTGTTGCATTCCAAATTACGAGATGTTAAGTTTCAGGAACATGATTTGGAACTTCATGACAAAACTTTGGGGGAAGATAATGAAGAAAATGAAAAAAATAATACTTCTAAGGAAGAATGTAAGGCATTATTGACTCAAATGTCGCAAACAGATCAATATTATGAACAATTTACTATATATCCAATGTATGAAAAAAGAATAAATGAATCTGCAACTACACTTTATCAAATGATAAAAGTTCAATATATTCCATTGGATAATCGTAATAAAGATTTGGATATAAAATGTTTTCCTGATTTATATCCATATGGTGCGAATGGACAGCATGAAGATAGAAGTGTCCGGATAACTGATTTTGAATATTGTTCGAGAGCGAGGCGAAATAGGACGAGTGTGCGAGGATCTTTTGGTTCGCGGAAAATAAATCTCGCGAGTACAATTCACGTTCTTTAATTATAATCAAATAATTAACACAATCACAAATCATACAAAAGTTCCAGAAAAAAGTTCGGTCGGTTATAGGCAGTTTCACAAAAAGAATAGCGGTTGTCATAAGCGGTTTCACAAAGAGAATAGCGGTTGTCGTAAGCGGTTATCAAAGCGGTTATCAAAGCGGTTAAACGTAAGCGGTAACTCTGCGCGTTTTCAGCGAGTGTCGAAATGCGGTGTAACTAAATATGCGGTAACTAAACGCGTAAGCGAGTGTCGGGCGCTCCTCAAGAGCGGGCCCTTTTATAGCGGTGTTGAAAATCTCTCGCTGCCAATAAGTTTGAACCTCCGAGTTCGGTTCTAATATTCAACGCGGCGCCAAAATTCATTGGTCGCCCCTTGAAATATCGGCGCGAGATGAGACTCAGAGCGAGTGATAGGCCGGTGGCCCGTACGTCACGGGCTACGTCACGGCCTCGCGCGTGCCGGCAGCCGTTTGTCGCGCGGCTAACCGACAAAGTTGTTTGCGTGTTTTCTTGTTGAACTTGTTTGTCACATGGGCTTCAAAAGTCAAAAAACACCAAAAAACCTTAAATAATAACAGCGATAAGAACATTGTTTTTCGACTTTGTTCGCGATAGAATAATAATGCGAAGCCCATGTGACAACGAAGAAATTACTTTACATGTAATTAAATGCGATCTCAAACAAATATATTAAAATGAGACTTATGTCGCAACACTCACAATTTCGGTTAAATATACAATATCTTTTTTATTTATTACATGATAACAATATGCGACAATTAAGTAGTGGAATATTTCATAAAATGAATGTTACCAATCCTCGTAAAAGATATATAGCTGCTACTTATTTGGAGCAATTATCTAACCAGCAGCTTGAATCTAATTTAAGTACTATATTTTCAAAGTTACATGATACAGAACAATATTGGAGAATACCTACATAGAAGTAATTTGCATTGTATGATATGTAATTATGGACCTGCTACTTGGTTTCTTACCATCAGACAATGTGAGTGGTTATGGACCGATTTGATAGAATATCTTCGAGAAATAAATGAACCAATTGCCAATCAAAAATCTGCGAACGAACTTATTGCTCTTGATCCTGTATCAACTTCGAGATTCGTAGATAATAAATTTAAAACTATGCTTGATTTTATTTGTTCACCTGATAATCCACTCGGAGAGGTCACTCATTACTTTTGGCGTCGTGAATATCAAGGTAGAGGTATGCAACATTTTCATTTGTTAATTTGGATAAAAGATGCTCCGATAATTGGTACATCTTCTAATGAAGATATTGCATCTTTTATTTTAAAATATGTCACTAGTAGAATTCCAAATAAACAGTTATCACCTCAATTATATCGACGTGTAAATACACATCAACGACATAAACATAATAATTACTGCTTGCGCACCAAAAAAACTAAAGTAGGTTTTTCTAAAGTATGCAGGTTTGGCTTTTCACGATCCGTAACAGATACTTTGAAAATTAAAGACGTTGCTGTTTCAATAGCGGATAGAAGAAAATTGAAAACAAAAAGCAGACTCTACGATTTGCCACGATCTAAAGAAGAAGTCAATATTAATGATTATAATCCAGTTATTCTTACTGCTTGGGAAGGAAACATGGATATTCAATTTGTAGGTGAAAAATCTACGTTATTAACTTGGTATACTACGAAATATGTTTCCAAAGCAGAAAAGAGTAATAACGCAGAAGATACATTTGAAAAGATAAATTCAACAAGATCGTTGAGAAGTTGTCTTTGGAATATTGGAATGCGTATGTTGAATCATAGGGAATGTGGAGCTCTCGAAGCTGCTGACACTTTATTAGGAATACCATTATATGGTACTGACAAAGAAACGACTATAAGATGATTAGATGTAAATATGATTAGAAGTAGAAAACTTAAATCTCGCAAAGAGATTGAAATGCTAAATTCTGAATCTATGGATATTTTTTGTCCTTCTCTAATTGATACATATTATCCAAGCAGACCTAAAGAACTAGAATCTACTAATTTGTATGATTGTGCAAAATGGTATGATATTACGAAAACTAAACCAATTTCTAAGACAATAAAATATTACGTGCTTGGTGAATCTTTATATTTAAAGAAACGTAAACGTGGATATCTTATCAATCATTACAAATATAATGTCCATACTCAACTAAAGCGTTACTATTTTTCATTATTGTTATTATTTCAATCTTGGAGAGATATTAGTGAATTAAAGAATGAATGTGATAATTATGCAGAAGCATTTTCTTTAATACAATATAAATTGAAAGATGCTCTTCAGTATCATGAAAAAATAACCGACATTCAACAAGGTATGGATAATATTAAAAAATTAATTGAAAAAAAATATTAGAAATTACAAAAAATGAAGATGAAAATGACTGTCTTAAAAATGGTGCATTAGAATGTGTTCCTGTCGAAGTTGAAGGAGCTGTGAGGGACTTTAAAGATGTTGGCAATAAATTTGAAGTTAATGTCGATGAAATGGTAACGCAATTAAATATTGATCAAAAACGAATCTTTGATAGAATTACTGCTGGTATATCTGATGATAATAGTGAAGTTCTTAGACTTTATGTAAGCGGTGAAGGTGGTACCGGAAAGAGTTTTTTGATAAAAACTATTAGATGTTGGATTAAAAAATATATTGAAAAAGACAGCGGTAACTGCACCAACCGGTATAGCAGCTTTTAATATTGATGGGCTTACTATTCATAGATTATTTCAATTACCGGTAGAACATGGTCATACTGCCAAATATACACAACTTTCTGATGTAGTTCTTAAAATTATACGGGAGGAACTTAAAAATGTTGTTTTAATAATTATCGATGAAGTTTCAATGATTTCAAATATTACTTTAATGTACATACATCTTCGATTAACAGAGATATTTAATACCATGGATTGCGATAATGGATGGTTCGGCAAAAAACATATACTTCTTTTTGGAGATTTATTGCAACTTCCACCTGTGCATGAAGATCCGCCTTTTATTGAATTATCAAAATTAAAAATTGAGAAATACATTGGTGCAATGGGTTCTATAAATTTATGGTCTTTATTTAGTTATGATGAATTACAAATTAATGTACGACAACAAGGTAATAATTCTTATCGAGATATATTAACGAGAATTCGAATTGGAACAATTACAGATTCGGACGTAACTATTTTAGAAGAACCGAGGAAAATCAATTTTAGAGAAACTAATTGTGACGACCGATTACAAGAATTATGTAATTATTTACAAAATTTACCAATGGATACTGTTTGCTTACTTCCAACTTGTGCATTATGTGATATTTTGAATACTGCAATGTTAAATCGTATTTCTTCGGATAAG
>JAXRKO010000955.1:0-24575 GCA_037039905.1 Formica aserva
CCGTACATAGCGATCTTAGCTCTGTGAGCCGAGAAGCGTTGTTCCTCAATTTCCTTGATGTGTTATGAAAATTTTCGGCAAATCTCACTTACAGGCACGTAACTAAGTCGTTCCGAACGAAGGAAACTTGCGTACATAGCGATCTTAGCTCTGTGTGCCGAGAAGCGTTGTTCCTCAATTTCCTTGATGTGTTATGAAAATTTTCGGCAAATCTCACTTACAGGCACGTAACTAAGTCGTTCCGAACGAAGGAAACTTGCGTACATAGCGATCTTAGCTCTGTGTGCCGAGAAGCGTTGTTCCTCAATTTCCTTGATGTGTTATGAAAATTTTCGGCAAATCTCACTTACAGGCACGTAACTAAGTCGTTCCGAACGAAGGAAACTTGCGTACATAGCGATCTTAGCTCTGTGTGCCGAGAAGCGTTGTTCCTCAATTTCCTTGATGTGTTATGAAAATTTTCGGCAAATCTCACTTACAGGCACGTAACTAAGTCGTTCCGAACGAAGGAAACTTGCGTACATAGCGATCTTAGCTCTGTGTGCCGAGAAGCGTTGTTCCTCAATTTCCTTGATGTGTTATGAAAATTTTCGGCAAATCTCACTTACAGGCACGTAACTAAGTCGTTCCGAACGAAGGAAACTTGCGTACATAGCGATCTTAGCTCTGTGTGCCGAGAAGCGTTGTTCCTCAATTTCCTTGATGTGTTATGAAAATTTTCGGCAAATCTCACTTACAGGCACGTAACTAAGTCGTTCCGAACGAAGGAAACTTGCGTACATAGCGATCTTAGCTCTGTGTGCCGAGAAGCGTTGTTCCTCAATTTCCTTGATGTGTTATGAAAATTTTCGGCAAATCTCACTTACAGGCACGTAACTAAGTCGTTCCGAACGAAGGAAACTTGCGTACATAGCGATCTTAGCTCTGTGTGCCGAGAAGCGTTGTTCCTCAATTTCCTTGATGTGTTATGAAAATTTTCGGCAAATCTCACTTACAGGCACGTAACTAAGTCGTTCCGAACGAAGGAAACTTGCGTACATAGCGATCTTAGCTCTGTGTGCCGAGAAGCGTTGTTCCTCAATTTCCTTGATGTGTTATGAAAATTTTCGGCAAATCTCACTTACAGGCACGTAACTAAGTCGTTCCGAACGAAGGAAACTTGCGTACATAGCGATCTTAGCTCTGTGTGCCGAGAAGCGTTGTTCCTCAATTTCCTTGATGTGTTATGAAAATTTTCGGCAAATCTCACTTACAGGCACGTAACTAAGTCGTTCCGAACGAAGGAAACTTGCGTACATAGCGATCTTAGCTCTGTGTGCCGAGAAGCGTTGTTCCTCAATTTCCTTGATGTGTTATGAAAATTTTCGGCAAATCTCACTTACAGGCACGTAACTAAGTCGTTCCGAACGAAGGAAACTTGCGTACATAGCGATCTTAGCTCTGTGTGCCGAGAAGCGTTGTTCCTCAATTTCCTTGATGTGTTATGAAAATTTTCGGCAAATCTCACTTACAGGCACGTAACTAAGTCGTTCCGAACGAAGGAAACTTGCGTACATAGCGATCTTAGCTCTGTGTGCCGAGAAGCGTTGTTCCTCAATTTCCTTGATGTGTTATGAAAATTTTCGGCAAATCTCACTTACAGGCACGTAACTAAGTCGTTCCGAACGAAGGAAACTTGCGTACATAGCGATCTTAGCTCTGTGTGCCGAGAAGCGTTGTTCCTCAATTTCCTTGATGTGTTATGAAAATTTTCGGCAAATCTCACTTACAGGCACGTAACTAAGTCGTTCCGAACGAAGGAAACTTGCGTACATAGCGATCTTAGCTCTGTGTGCCGAGAAGCGTTGTTCCTCAATTTCCTTGATGTGTTATGAAAATTTTCGGCAAATCTCACTTACAGGCACGTAACTAAGTCGTTCCGAACGAAGGAAACTTGCGTACATAGCGATCTTAGCTCTGTGTGCCGAGAAGCGTTGTTCCTCAATTTCCTTGATGTGTTATGAAAATTTTCGGCAAATCTCACTTACAGGCACGTAACTAAGTCGTTCCGAACGAAGGAAACTTGCGTACATAGCGATCTTAGCTCTGTGTGCCGAGAAGCGTTGTTCCTCAATTTCCTTGATGTGTTATGAAAATTTTCGGCAAATCTCACTTACAGGCACGTAACTAAGTCGTTCCGAACGAAGGAAACTTGCGTACATAGCGATCTTAGCTCTGTGTGCCGAGAAGCGTTGTTCCTCAATTTCCTTGATGTGTTATGAAAATTTTCGGCAAATCTCACTTACAGGCACGTAACTAAGTCGTTCCGAACGAAGGAAACTTGCGTACATAGCGATCTTAGCTCTGTGTGCCGAGAAGCGTTGTTCCTCAATTTCCTTGATGTGTTATGAAAATTTTCGGCAAATCTCACTTACAGGCACGTAACTAAGTCGTTCCGAACGAAGGAAACTTGCGTACATAGCGATCTTAGCTCTGTGTGCCGAGAAGCGTTGTTCCTCAATTTCCTTGATGTGTTATGAAAATTTTCGGCAAATCTCACTTACAGGCACGTAACTAAGTCGTTCCGAACGAAGGAAACTTGCGTACATAGCGATCTTAGCTCTGTGTGCCGAGAAGCGTTGTTCCTCAATTTCCTTGATGTGTTATGAAAATTTTCGGCAAATCTCACTTACAGGCACGTAACTAAGTCGTTCCGAACGAAGGAAACTTGCGTACATAGCGATCTTAGCTCTGTGTGCCGAGAAGCGTTGTTCCTCAATTTCCTTGATGTGTTATGAAAATTTTCGGCAAATCTCACTTACAGGCACGTAACTAAGTCGTTCCGAACGAAGGAAACTTGCGTACATAGCGATCTTAGCTCTGTGTGCCGAGAAGCGTTGTTCCTCAATTTCCTTGATGTGTTATGAAAATTTTCGGCAAATCTCACTTACAGGCACGTAACTAAGTCGTTCCGAACGAAGGAAACTTGCGTACATAGCGATCTTAGCTCTGTGTGCCGAGAAGCGTTGTTCCTCAATTTCCTTGATGTGTTATGAAAATTTTCGGCAAATCTCACTTACAGGCACGTAACTAAGTCGTTCCGAACGAAGGAAACTTGCGTACATAGCGATCTTAGCTCTGTGTGCCGAGAAGCGTTGTTCCTCAATTTCCTTGATGTGTTATGAAAATTTTCGGCAAATCTCACTTACAGGCACGTAACTAAGTCGTTCCGAACGAAGGAAACTTGCGTACATAGCGATCTTAGCTCTGTGTGCCGAGAAGCGTTGTTCCTCAATTTCCTTGATGTGTTATGAAAATTTTCGGCAAATCTCACTTACAGGCACGTAACTAAGTCGTTCCGAACGAAGGAAACTTGCGTACATAGCGATCTTAGCTCTGTGTGCCGAGAAGCGTTGTTCCTCAATTTCCTTGATGTGTTATGAAAATTTTCGGCAAATCTCACTTACAGGCACGTAACTAAGTCGTTCCGAACGAAGGAAACTTGCGTACATAGCGATCTTAGCTCTGTGTGCCGAGAAGCGTTGTTCCTCAATTTCCTTGATGTGTTATGAAAATTTTCGGCAAATCTCACTTACAGGCACGTAACTAAGTCGTTCCGAACGAAGGAAACTTGCGTACATAGCGATCTTAGCTCTGTGTGCCGAGAAGCGTTGTTCCTCAATTTCCTTGATGTGTTATGAAAATTTTCGGCAAATCTCACTTACAGGCACGTAACTAAGTCGTTCCGAACGAAGGAAACTTGCGTACATAGCGATCTTAGCTCTGTGTGCCGAGAAGCGTTGTTCCTCAATTTCCTTGATGTGTTATGAAAATTTTCGGCAAATCTCACTTACAGGCACGTAACTAAGTCGTTCCGAACGAAGGAAACTTGCGTACATAGCGATCTTAGCTCTGTGTGCCGAGAAGCGTTGTTCCTCAATTTCCTTGATGTGTTATGAAAATTTTCGGCAAATCTCACTTACAGGCACGTAACTAAGTCGTTCCGAACGAAGGAAACTTGCGTACATAGCGATCTTAGCTCTGTGTGCCGAGAAGCGTTGTTCCTCAATTTCCTTGATGTGTTATGAAAATTTTCGGCAAATCTCACTTACAGGCACGTAACTAAGTCGTTCCGAACGAAGGAAACTTGCGTACATAGCGATCTTAGCTCTGTGTGCCGAGAAGCGTTGTTCCTCAATTTCCTTGATGTGTTATGAAAATTTTCGGCAAATCTCACTTACAGGCACGTAACTAAGTCGTTCCGAACGAAGGAAACTTGCGTACATAGCGATCTTAGCTCTGTGTGCCGAGAAGCGTTGTTCCTCAATTTCCTTGATGTGTTATGAAAATTTTCGGCAAATCTCACTTACAGGCACGTAACTAAGTCGTTCCGAACGAAGGAAACTTGCGTACATAGCGATCTTAGCTCTGTGTGCCGAGAAGCGTTGTTCCTCAATTTCCTTGATGTGTTATGAAAATTTTCGGCAAATCTCACTTACAGGCACGTAACTAAGTCGTTCCGAACGAAGGAAACTTGCGTACATAGCGATCTTAGCTCTGTGTGCCGAGAAGCGTTGTTCCTCAATTTCCTTGATGTGTTATGAAAATTTTCGGCAAATCTCACTTACAGGCACGTAACTAAGTCGTTCCGAACGAAGGAAACTTGCGTACATAGCGATCTTAGCTCTGTGTGCCGAGAAGCGTTGTTCCTCAATTTCCTTGATGTGTTATGAAAATTTTCGGCAAATCTCACTTACAGGCACGTAACTAAGTCGTTCCGAACGAAGGAAACTTGCGTACATAGCGATCTTAGCTCTGTGTGCCGAGAAGCGTTGTTCCTCAATTTCCTTGATGTGTTATGAAAATTTTCGGCAAATCTCACTTACAGGCACGTAACTAAGTCGTTCCGAACGAAGGAAACTTGCGTACATAGCGATCTTAGCTCTGTGTGCCGAGAAGCGTTGTTCCTCAATTTCCTTGATGTGTTATGAAAATTTTCGGCAAATCTCACTTACAGGCACGTAACTAAGTCGTTCCGAACGAAGGAAACTTGCGTACATAGCGATCTTAGCTCTGTGTGCCGAGAAGCGTTGTTCCTCAATTTCCTTGATGTGTTATGAAAATTTTCGGCAAATCTCACTTACAGGCACGTAACTAAGTCGTTCCGAACGAAGGAAACTTGCGTACATAGCGATCTTAGCTCTGTGTGCCGAGAAGCGTTGTTCCTCAATTTCCTTGATGTGTTATGAAAATTTTCGGCAAATCTCACTTACAGGCACGTAACTAAGTCGTTCCGAACGAAGGAAACTTGCGTACATAGCGATCTTAGCTCTGTGTGCCGAGAAGCGTTGTTCCTCAATTTCCTTGATGTGTTATGAAAATTTTCGGCAAATCTCACTTACAGGCACGTAACTAAGTCGTTCCGAACGAAGGAAACTTGCGTACATAGCGATCTTAGCTCTGTGTGCCGAGAAGCGTTGTTCCTCAATTTCCTTGATGTGTTATGAAAATTTTCGGCAAATCTCACTTACAGGCACGTAACTAAGTCGTTCCGAACGAAGGAAACTTGCGTACATAGCGATCTTAGCTCTGTGTGCCGAGAAGCGTTGTTCCTCAATTTCCTTGATGTGTTATGAAAATTTTCGGCAAATCTCACTTACAGGCACGTAACTAAGTCGTTCCGAACGAAGGAAACTTGCGTACATAGCGATCTTAGCTCTGTGTGCCGAGAAGCGTTGTTCCTCAATTTCCTTGATGTGTTATGAAAATTTTCGGCAAATCTCACTTACAGGCACGTAACTAAGTCGTTCCGAACGAAGGAAACTTGCGTACATAGCGATCTTAGCTCTGTGTGCCGAGAAGCGTTGTTCCTCAATTTCCTTGATGTGTTATGAAAATTTTCGGCAAATCTCACTTACAGGCACGTAACTAAGTCGTTCCGAACGAAGGAAACTTGCGTACATAGCGATCTTAGCTCTGTGTGCCGAGAAGCGTTGTTCCTCAATTTCCTTGATGTGTTATGAAAATTTTCGGCAAATCTCACTTACAGGCACGTAACTAAGTCGTTCCGAACGAAGGAAACTTGCGTACATAGCGATCTTAGCTCTGTGTGCCGAGAAGCGTTGTTCCTCAATTTCCTTGATGTGTTATGAAAATTTTCGGCAAATCTCACTTACAGGCACGTAACTAAGTCGTTCCGAACGAAGGAAACTTGCGTACATAGCGATCTTAGCTCTGTGTGCCGAGAAGCGTTGTTCCTCAATTTCCTTGATGTGTTATGAAAATTTTCGGCAAATCTCACTTACAGGCACGTAACTAAGTCGTTCCGAACGAAGGAAACTTGCGTACATAGCGATCTTAGCTCTGTGTGCCGAGAAGCGTTGTTCCTCAATTTCCTTGATGTGTTATGAAAATTTTCGGCAAATCTCACTTACAGGCACGTAACTAAGTCGTTCCGAACGAAGGAAACTTGCGTACATAGCGATCTTAGCTCTGTGTGCCGAGAAGCGTTGTTCCTCAATTTCCTTGATGTGTTATGAAAATTTTCGGCAAATCTCACTTACAGGCACGTAACTAAGTCGTTCCGAACGAAGGAAACTTGCGTACATAGCGATCTTAGCTCTGTGTGCCGAGAAGCGTTGTTCCTCAATTTCCTTGATGTGTTATGAAAATTTTCGGCAAATCTCACTTACAGGCACGTAACTAAGTCGTTCCGAACGAAGGAAACTTGCGTACATAGCGATCTTAGCTCTGTGTGCCGAGAAGCGTTGTTCCTCAATTTCCTTGATGTGTTATGAAAATTTTCGGCAAATCTCACTTACAGGCACGTAACTAAGTCGTTCCGAACGAAGGAAACTTGCGTACATAGCGATCTTAGCTCTGTGTGCCGAGAAGCGTTGTTCCTCAATTTCCTTGATGTGTTATGAAAATTTTCGGCAAATCTCACTTACAGGCACGTAACTAAGTCGTTCCGAACGAAGGAAACTTGCGTACATAGCGATCTTAGCTCTGTGTGCCGAGAAGCGTTGTTCCTCAATTTCCTTGATGTGTTATGAAAATTTTCGGCAAATCTCACTTACAGGCACGTAACTAAGTCGTTCCGAACGAAGGAAACTTGCGTACATAGCGATCTTAGCTCTGTGTGCCGAGAAGCGTTGTTCCTCAATTTCCTTGATGTGTTATGAAAATTTTCGGCAAATCTCACTTACAGGCACGTAACTAAGTCGTTCCGAACGAAGGAAACTTGCGTACATAGCGATCTTAGCTCTGTGTGCCGAGAAGCGTTGTTCCTCAATTTCCTTGATGTGTTATGAAAATTTTCGGCAAATCTCACTTACAGGCACGTAACTAAGTCGTTCCGAACGAAGGAAACTTGCGTACATAGCGATCTTAGCTCTGTGTGCCGAGAAGCGTTGTTCCTCAATTTCCTTGATGTGTTATGAAAATTTTCGGCAAATCTCACTTACAGGCACGTAACTAAGTCGTTCCGAACGAAGGAAACTTGCGTACATAGCGATCTTAGCTCTGTGTGCCGAGAAGCGTTGTTCCTCAATTTCCTTGATGTGTTATGAAAATTTTCGGCAAATCTCACTTACAGGCACGTAACTAAGTCGTTCCGAACGAAGGAAACTTGCGTACATAGCGATCTTAGCTCTGTGTGCCGAGAAGCGTTGTTCCTCAATTTCCTTGATGTGTTATGAAAATTTTCGGCAAATCTCACTTACAGGCACGTAACTAAGTCGTTCCGAACGAAGGAAACTTGCGTACATAGCGATCTTAGCTCTGTGTGCCGAGAAGCGTTGTTCCTCAATTTCCTTGATGTGTTATGAAAATTTTCGGCAAATCTCACTTACAGGCACGTAACTAAGTCGTTCCGAACGAAGGAAACTTGCGTACATAGCGATCTTAGCTCTGTGTGCCGAGAAGCGTTGTTCCTCAATTTCCTTGATGTGTTATGAAAATTTTCGGCAAATCTCACTTACAGGCACGTAACTAAGTCGTTCCGAACGAAGGAAACTTGCGTACATAGCGATCTTAGCTCTGTGTGCCGAGAAGCGTTGTTCCTCAATTTCCTTGATGTGTTATGAAAATTTTCGGCAAATCTCACTTACAGGCACGTAACTAAGTCGTTCCGAACGAAGGAAACTTGCGTACATAGCGATCTTAGCTCTGTGTGCCGAGAAGCGTTGTTCCTCAATTTCCTTGATGTGTTATGAAAATTTTCGGCAAATCTCACTTACAGGCACGTAACTAAGTCGTTCCGAACGAAGGAAACTTGCGTACATAGCGATCTTAGCTCTGTGTGCCGAGAAGCGTTGTTCCTCAATTTCCTTGATGTGTTATGAAAATTTTCGGCAAATCTCACTTACAGGCACGTAACTAAGTCGTTCCGAACGAAGGAAACTTGCGTACATAGCGATCTTAGCTCTGTGTGCCGAGAAGCGTTGTTCCTCAATTTCCTTGATGTGTTATGAAAATTTTCGGCAAATCTCACTTACAGGCACGTAACTAAGTCGTTCCGAACGAAGGAAACTTGCGTACATAGCGATCTTAGCTCTGTGTGCCGAGAAGCGTTGTTCCTCAATTTCCTTGATGTGTTATGAAAATTTTCGGCAAATCTCACTTACAGGCACGTAACTAAGTCGTTCCGAACGAAGGAAACTTGCGTACATAGCGATCTTAGCTCTGTGTGCCGAGAAGCGTTGTTCCTCAATTTCCTTGATGTGTTATGAAAATTTTCGGCAAATCTCACTTACAGGCACGTAACTAAGTCGTTCCGAACGAAGGAAACTTGCGTACATAGCGATCTTAGCTCTGTGTGCCGAGAAGCGTTGTTCCTCAATTTCCTTGATGTGTTATGAAAATTTTCGGCAAATCTCACTTACAGGCACGTAACTAAGTCGTTCCGAACGAAGGAAACTTGCGTACATAGCGATCTTAGCTCTGTGTGCCGAGAAGCGTTGTTCCTCAATTTCCTTGATGTGTTATGAAAATTTTCGGCAAATCTCACTTACAGGCACGTAACTAAGTCGTTCCGAACGAAGGAAACTTGCGTACATAGCGATCTTAGCTCTGTGTGCCGAGAAGCGTTGTTCCTCAATTTCCTTGATGTGTTATGAAAATTTTCGGCAAATCTCACTTACAGGCACGTAACTAAGTCGTTCCGAACGAAGGAAACTTGCGTACATAGCGATCTTAGCTCTGTGTGCCGAGAAGCGTTGTTCCTCAATTTCCTTGATGTGTTATGAAAATTTTCGGCAAATCTCACTTACAGGCACGTAACTAAGTCGTTCCGAACGAAGGAAACTTGCGTACATAGCGATCTTAGCTCTGTGTGCCGAGAAGCGTTGTTCCTCAATTTCCTTGATGTGTTATGAAAATTTTCGGCAAATCTCACTTACAGGCACGTAACTAAGTCGTTCCGAACGAAGGAAACTTGCGTACATAGCGATCTTAGCTCTGTGTGCCGAGAAGCGTTGTTCCTCAATTTCCTTGATGTGTTATGAAAATTTTCGGCAAATCTCACTTACAGGCACGTAACTAAGTCGTTCCGAACGAAGGAAACTTGCGTACATAGCGATCTTAGCTCTGTGTGCCGAGAAGCGTTGTTCCTCAATTTCCTTGATGTGTTATGAAAATTTTCGGCAAATCTCACTTACAGGCACGTAACTAAGTCGTTCCGAACGAAGGAAACTTGCGTACATAGCGATCTTAGCTCTGTGTGCCGAGAAGCGTTGTTCCTCAATTTCCTTGATGTGTTATGAAAATTTTCGGCAAATCTCACTTACAGGCACGTAACTAAGTCGTTCCGAACGAAGGAAACTTGCGTACATAGCGATCTTAGCTCTGTGTGCCGAGAAGCGTTGTTCCTCAATTTCCTTGATGTGTTATGAAAATTTTCGGCAAATCTCACTTACAGGCACGTAACTAAGTCGTTCCGAACGAAGGAAACTTGCGTACATAGCGATCTTAGCTCTGTGTGCCGAGAAGCGTTGTTCCTCAATTTCCTTGATGTGTTATGAAAATTTTCGGCAAATCTCACTTACAGGCACGTAACTAAGTCGTTCCGAACGAAGGAAACTTGCGTACATAGCGATCTTAGCTCTGTGTGCCGAGAAGCGTTGTTCCTCAATTTCCTTGATGTGTTATGAAAATTTTCGGCAAATCTCACTTACAGGCACGTAACTAAGTCGTTCCGAACGAAGGAAACTTGCGTACATAGCGATCTTAGCTCTGTGTGCCGAGAAGCGTTGTTCCTCAATTTCCTTGATGTGTTATGAAAATTTTCGGCAAATCTCACTTACAGGCACGTAACTAAGTCGTTCCGAACGAAGGAAACTTGCGTACATAGCGATCTTAGCTCTGTGTGCCGAGAAGCGTTGTTCCTCAATTTCCTTGATGTGTTATGAAAATTTTCGGCAAATCTCACTTACAGGCACGTAACTAAGTCGTTCCGAACGAAGGAAACTTGCGTACATAGCGATCTTAGCTCTGTGTGCCGAGAAGCGTTGTTCCTCAATTTCCTTGATGTGTTATGAAAATTTTCGGCAAATCTCACTTACAGGCACGTAACTAAGTCGTTCCGAACGAAGGAAACTTGCGTACATAGCGATCTTAGCTCTGTGTGCCGAGAAGCGTTGTTCCTCAATTTCCTTGATGTGTTATGAAAATTTTCGGCAAATCTCACTTACAGGCACGTAACTAAGTCGTTCCGAACGAAGGAAACTTGCGTACATAGCGATCTTAGCTCTGTGTGCCGAGAAGCGTTGTTCCTCAATTTCCTTGATGTGTTATGAAAATTTTCGGCAAATCTCGCTTACAGGCACGTAACTAAGTCGTTCCGAACGAAGGAAACTTGCGTACATAGCGATCTTAGCTCTGTGTGCCGAGAAGCGTTGTTCCTCAATTTCCTTGATGTGTTATGAAAATTTTCGGCAAATCTCACTTACAGGCACGTAACTAAGTCGTTCCGAACGAAGGAAACTTGCGTACATAGCGATCTTAGCTCTGTGTGCCGAGAAGCGTTGTTCCTCAATTTCCTTGATGTGTTATGAAAATTTTCGGCAAATCTCACTTACAGGCACGTAACTAAGTCGTTCCGAACGAAGGAAACTTGCGTACATAGCGATCTTAGCTCTGTGTGCCGAGAAGCGTTGTTCCTCAATTTCCTTGATGTGTTATGAAAATTTTCGGCAAATCTCACTTACAGGCACGTAACTAAGTCGTTCCGAACGAAGGAAACTTGCGTACATAGCGATCTTAGCTCTGTGTGCCGAGAAGCGTTGTTCCTCAATTTCCTTGATGTGTTATGAAAATTTTCGGCAAATCTCACTTACAGGCACGTAACTAAGTCGTTCCGAACGAAGGAAACTTGCGTACATAGCGATCTTAGCTCTGTGTGCCGAGAAGCGTTGTTCCTCAATTTCCTTGATGTGTTATGAAAATTTTCGGCAAATCTCACTTACAGGCACGTAACTAAGTCGTTCCGAACGAAGGAAACTTGCGTACATAGCGATCTTAGCTCTGTGTGCCGAGAAGCGTTGTTCCTCAATTTCCTTGATGTGTTATGAAAATTTTCGGCAAATCTCACTTACAGGCACGTAACTAAGTCGTTCCGAACGAAGGAAACTTGCGTACATAGCGATCTTAGCTCTGTGTGCCGAGAAGCGTTGTTCCTCAATTTCCTTGATGTGTTATGAAAATTTTCGGCAAATCTCACTTACAGGCACGTAACTAAGTCGTTCCGAACGAAGGAAACTTGCGTACATAGCGATCTTAGCTCTGTGTGCCGAGAAGCGTTGTTCCTCAATTTCCTTGATGTGTTATGAAAATTTTCGGCAAATCTCACTTACAGGCACGTAACTAAGTCGTTCCGAACGAAGGAAACTTGCGTACATAGCGATCTTAGCTCTGTGTGCCGAGAAGCGTTGTTCCTCAATTTCCTTGATGTGTTATGAAAATTTTCGGCAAATCTCGCTTACAGGCACGTAACTAAGTCGTTCCGAACGAAGGAAACTTGCGTACATAGCGATCTTAGCTCTGTGTGCCGAGAAGCGTTGTTCCTCAATTTCCTTGATGTGTTATGAAAATTTTCGGCAAATCTCACTTACAGGCACGTAACTAAGTCGTTCCGAACGAAGGAAACTTGCGTACATAGCGATCTTAGCTCTGTGTGCCGAGAAGCGTTGTTCCTCAATTTCCTTGATGTGTTATGAAAATTTTCGGCAAATCTCACTTACAGGCACGTAACTAAGTCGTTCCGAACGAAGGAAACTTGCGTACATAGCGATCTTAGCTCTGTGTGCCGAGAAGCGTTGTTCCTCAATTTCCTTGATGTGTTATGAAAATTTTCGGCAAATCTCACTTACAGGCACGTAACTAAGTCGTTCCGAACGAAGGAAACTTGCGTACATAGCGATCTTAGCTCTGTGTGCCGAGAAGCGTTGTTCCTCAATTTCCTTGATGTGTTATGAAAATTTTCGGCAAATCTCACTTACAGGCACGTAACTAAGTCGTTCCGAACGAAGGAAACTTGCGTACATAGCGATCTTAGCTCTGTGTGCCGAGAAGCGTTGTTCCTCAATTTCCTTGATGTGTTATGAAAATTTTCGGCAAATCTCACTTACAGGCACGTAACTAAGTCGTTCCGAACGAAGGAAACTTGCGTACATAGCGATCTTAGCTCTGTGTGCCGAGAAGCGTTGTTCCTCAATTTCCTTGATGTGTTATGAAAATTTTCGGCAAATCTCACTTACAGGCACGTAACTAAGTCGTTCCGAACGAAGGAAACTTGCGTACATAGCGATCTTAGCTCTGTGTGCCGAGAAGCGTTGTTCCTCAATTTCCTTGATGTGTTATGAAAATTTTCGGCAAATCTCACTTACAGGCACGTAACTAAGTCGTTCCGAACGAAGGAAACTTGCGTACATAGCGATCTTAGCTCTGTGTGCCGAGAAGCGTTGTTCCTCAATTTCCTTGATGTGTTATGAAAATTTTCGGCAAATCTCACTTACAGGCACGTAACTAAGTCGTTCCGAACGAAGGAAACTTGCGTACATAGCGATCTTAGCTCTGTGTGCCGAGAAGCGTTGTTCCTCAATTTCCTTGATGTGTTATGAAAATTTTCGGCAAATCTCACTTACAGGCACGTAACTAAGTCGTTCCGAACGAAGGAAACTTGCGTACATAGCGATCTTAGCTCTGTGTGCCGAGAAGCGTTGTTCCTCAATTTCCTTGATGTGTTATGAAAATTTTCGGCAAATCTCACTTACAGGCACGTAACTAAGTCGTTCCGAACGAAGGAAACTTGCGTACATAGCGATCTTAGCTCTGTGTGCCGAGAAGCGTTGTTCCTCAATTTCCTTGATGTGTTATGAAAATTTTCGGCAAATCTCACTTACAGGCACGTAACTAAGTCGTTCCGAACGAAGGAAACTTGCGTACATAGCGATCTTAGCTCTGTGTGCCGAGAAGCGTTGTTCCTCAATTTCCTTGATGTGTTATGAAAATTTTCGGCAAATCTCACTTACAGGCACGTAACTAAGTCGTTCCGAACGAAGGAAACTTGCGTACATAGCGATCTTAGCTCTGTGTGCCGAGAAGCGTTGTTCCTCAATTTCCTTGATGTGTTATGAAAATTTTCGGCAAATCTCACTTACAGGCACGTAACTAAGTCGTTCCGAACGAAGGAAACTTGCGTACATAGCGATCTTAGCTCTGTGTGCCGAGAAGCGTTGTTCCTCAATTTCCTTGATGTGTTATGAAAATTTTCGGCAAATCTCACTTACAGGCACGTAACTAAGTCGTTCCGAACGAAGGAAACTTGCGTACATAGCGATCTTAGCTCTGTGTGCCGAGAAGCGTTGTTCCTCAATTTCCTTGATGTGTTATGAAAATTTTCGGCAAATCTCACTTACAGGCACGTAACTAAGTCGTTCCGAACGAAGGAAACTTGCGTACATAGCGATCTTAGCTCTGTGTGCCGAGAAGCGTTGTTCCTCAATTTCCTTGATGTGTTATGAAAATTTTCGGCAAATCTCACTTACAGGCACGTAACTAAGTCGTTCCGAACGAAGGAAACTTGCCGTACATAGCGATCTTAGCTCTGTGTGCCGAGAAGCGTTGTTCCTCAATTTCCTTGATGTGTTATGAAAATTTTCGGCAAATCTCACTTACAGGCACGTAACTAAGTCGTTCCGAACGAAGGAAACTTGCGTACATAGCGATCTTAGCTCTGTGTGCCGAGAAGCGTTGTTCCTCAATTTCCTTGATGTGTTATGAAAATTTTCGGCAAATCTCGCTTACAGGCACGTAACTAAGTCGTTCCGAACGAAGGAAACTTGCGTACATAGCGATCTTAGCTCTGTGTGCCGAGAAGCGTTGTTCCTCAATTTCCTTGATGTGTTATGAAAATTTTCGGCAAATCTCGCTTACAGGCACGTAACTAAGTCGTTCCGAACGAAGGAAACTTGCGTACATAGCGATCTTAGCTCTGTGTGCCGAGAAGCGTTGTTCCTCAATTTCCTTGATGTGTTATGAAAATTTTCGGCAAATCTCGCTTACAGGCACGTAACTAAGTCGTTCCGAACGAAGGAAACTTGCGTACATAGCGATCTTAGCTCTGTGTGCCGAGAAGCGTTGTTCCTCAATTTCCTTGATGTGTTATGAAAACTTTCGGTATATCTCACTTACAGGTACGTAACTAAGTCGTTCCGAACGAAGGAAACTTGCGTACATAGCGATCTTAGCTCTGTGTGCCGAGAAGCGTTGTTCCTCAATTTCCTTGATGTGTTATGAAAATTTTCGGCAAATCTCGCTTACAGGCACGTAACTAAGTCGTTCCGAACGAAGGAAACTTGCGTACATAGCGATCTTAGCTCTGTGTGCCGAGAAGCGTTGTTCCTCAATTTCCTTGATGTGTTATGAAAATTTTCGGCAAATCTCACTTACAGGCACGTAACTAAGTCGTTCCGAACGAAGGAAACTTGCGTACATAGCGATCTTAGCTCTGTGAGCCGAGAAGCGTTGTTCCTCAATTTCCTTGATGTTGTTACGTCCAGACTCAAATAAAGGAAGAGTCAGCGGGAGGGCGTAACCTACTTACCTCTAGACAAACGCTAGACGATGCGTCTCCTACAGTCGAACGAACAGACCAGAGCCCCAGATAGGTCAACGACCGGAAGGGTCGCTCTTACTCTATCGAAAGGCCGTTCGCTCGGCGGTCCCTTTTCTGGTAAAGGAACTGAATCCTTATTACCCGGGACGGGACCTTGTGCGATTTCGGTTAACAGGAAGGAGGTCGGGTTAATAAATTGCTCGAATTTTAAAATTTAGCTTTACATTTATTCAAAAACAAAAACGAATAATTTTAAAAGATAGAATTTAATAATGAATCATCTAATTCAATTTAATAAACTGTTATTATAAAATAAACTTGCTTAAGATCTAATATGATTGTGTGTAAATGTGTGTATGTGGATGAAAATTGAGTTCTCGCGGGTGTTACAAAAATACGGAGGACATCAACCGGAATTGAGCGGGGAAACTAAAATTTAAATTCCGGTTGGAAATTTACAGTAAGTAGTTTTAGAAAAATTACATAAAATAAAAATGTGAGTAGAATGATGAGGATAGAAAAATTATTAATTCGCGGACGCTCGAGCCAATTCCTTCTTAAACCGCCTATTGCGACGATTCCGCGAACATTTAATAGCAGCTCGCGATGACCGTTTTTGTCTTTCCACTAAAGAAAGAATAATGATATATTATAGAAGCTATGTCGCTATATAGCCGCTAGAAAATCTCTAATTTGAGAAATAATTCTTGGAGTTTTTTCTTTATTTGATTAATAAAACTCTTAAATCCAGAAAGAAAGGAGAGACAGTTTATATATTTATCCTTGTGACAAGAATATATATATATATATTAAAAATAATAAAAATAAGAGAAGGAAAGGTTTGGCTGAATGTGACAAATGAAATCACGGATAGCTCTGCTGAATGCAGGTGATCCCTGGTGACAAACAAGAAATCGCGAGTCGCTCTGTAAGGTACAGGTGGCCCTTGGCGACGGAAGAATATCACGAGTCGCTCTGTTAAATACAGGTGACCCTTAACAATAGATAGGAAACCGCGAGTCGCGCTGTAAAGTACAGGTGACCTTTGGCGACGGAAGAATATCACGAGTCGCTCTGTTAAATGCAGGTGACCCTTGGTGACAGGTAGGAAGTTGCGAGTCGCTCTGTAAAATACAGGTGACCCTTAACAATAGATAGGAAACCGCGAGTCGCGCTGTAAAGTACAGGTGACCCTTGGCGACGGAAGAATATCACGAGTCGCTCTGTTAAATACAGGTGACCCTTGGTGACAGGTAGGAAGTTGCGAGTCGCTCTGTAAAATACAGGTGACCCTTAACAATAGATAGGAAACCGCGAGTCGCGCTGTAAAGTACAGGTGACCCTTGGCGACGGAAGAATATCACGAGTCGCTCTGTTAAATATAGGTGACCCTTGGTGACAGGTAGGAAGTTGCGAGTCGCTCTGTAAAATACAGGTGACCCTTAACAATAGATAGGAAACCTCGAGTCGCGCTGTAAAGTACAGGTGACCCTTGGCGACGGAAGAATGTCACGAGTCGCTCTGTTAAATACAGGTGACCCTTGATGACAGGTAATATAAAGAAAGAGGAGATCCAAGGTAATATTTCAGAGAAGGGGTTAAGAGAACTATAGAAGAGAAGCCCGAATAGGGAAGTTAGTTAAGATTGAAAGTAAATGATTGAAGTTATTAATTGATTTAATATAATTAATAATCCAAGAATTATTTCAAATGTACAAATGTAAAAGAAAAAGGAAATAGAGTTAAGAACATTCAAAACACTTACTACTTATCGAGTGGGTTGGTAACAACAAAAAAAATTAGATAATTGAAGGCTCCTACGGGCGAGAGGAGTTTCGATGAATCGACTCGACTTGGGTGATTGGAATGCGGGCTCGCAATCGTCGCTGCAGTCGCTTGGCACAAGGTCCTCTAGATTTGCACTAAGTGTCTAAATTTTTGCACCAAACAACGCGGTTTAGAAACACTTAGAGTTTGAATAAAATTTTACGAATTGAAGTCGAAGTAATTATAACTGTAATAAGTGTGAACTAACTGACTGACTAATGAGTTGAAACTGTAATACTGTAATTAAACGGAACTGTAAATGTAAAGATCCGAACTGTCTAATGAACTGAGGTGAACTGAAACTGAATTGGAACTGAATGAAGAAATACCGAATGATCAATGAGAACTGAATGATGATTGAGAACTGAATGATGAATGAGAACTGAATGATGAATGAGCCGCGTGGAAAGGTTCGGAGTATATTAAGCCCTTTGCTCCTCCTCTCCATTGGTTTCGTTAATATTTTTCGCGAATTGAATTTTTTATTCACGCCTTCCGATGTTGCTGGGAGGCGTTGCCCTTTAGCATAGGAGGTGTTAGAACCTTAGGTATTGGTGAAGGCTTTTGTTTATAGAATTAGCTTTCGCCCAATGGAGAGGTGTTGCAATTTGAGTGAGAGTTATGCCTTTTCTTATCTACTTAAGTTTTATCTTAGGTAGATATCGTGTAACGGAGATCTGTCAGGCGAGCACATATGATATCATTTTTAATGTCCGTTTCGGTTTTCATTTAGATTCTTGGTACCGAAATTGTTTATTACGAGAGCTGTCAACCATAATTTAGATTAGTAATAGAATTTGTCACCCAAGCTTTGCTTATTTCTTAGATCAGATATGCTCTAGTTTCCTGTTTGTATCGTATATCCTCTCAATTTTTGTTTCCGAAAAGTTTGTCTCGCCTTTCAGTTTCCATTTGTTTATTTCAAGGCGTAATGCGCTCTTAAGATACCGCTAATCTCTATTTACGATGAAAGAAAAGAATCGTGGAGTCCGCCGGACGTAACACCCCCCACCTTAGACAAATGTTGGGGATGCAACATTTGCAAAAAATTTTTCTTCTCGATTCTTTTCTTTCTGATTTACATATTTGGAGAGATCGCATTCAATTGCGGCAATTAAATGCGATCCTTTGATTCTTAAAAAATATTAAAATCTTACAAGGTTAAATATTAATTCTTCTCTTATTTTTAAGAAGAAGGAAATACAAGGCGACCTCCAAAACCCCTTCCTTCGTTCTTTCGTTCTCCTTGTACATAAAAAAAACTTCCCCTTTTTTTTTCTTTTTGAAGGGGGGGAAAGGTAATATACTTAGTGTCCAAATTATTTAGAGATATACTTAATATTATACTTAGAGATATGCTTAGTAACTAGCTTATTTAGAGATACATACTTGTGGATTATAAATTGTTTATCAACGCAAATGCAGAAAATAGGTTTACTTAATGTATATATAAATGTATTCGCTAGTAATGCATATAATCGATATTAATGAGGGCCGAACGGGTGTTCCCCCCCTTTTTTTTTTTAGAGCCCATTTTCCTTCTGGTTTATAAAATGTAAAGAATAAAGAGTAAACGCGTTTGAGTGACCATCGCCTCAAGAGGAAAAACAAGGAGTTTTTTTTTTCTTATTCTTCAATTCAGCAGTTGAGAACAGCTGCTCCCCATCCTTCGTCTAAATAGATCTTGTCGGTGTGTAGGTATTCTTCGATGCAGGCATTGCATTTGTGTGCAGGTCTGACTCTTACTGTGCGTTCGTGGCAGAACGTACATCTGGTTTGGTTGTCGGCTGAATTTTTATGAACTAAGTTATGCGGTGGCACAAGAACATACGAAATTTTTCAGTTCGTCTGATATCCGGTCATAACATGAGTTGCAGATCTTATAATTATTGGTCATATTCTGCTAAAGCTGATTTAATGCAATGACACAGCTGAGCTCCATTAAATATCCATAAATTTCGGGATGGTCTTGCAGTCTCACACCGTCGAGTGCTTCGCGGTATTCTTCTTTTCGAGTTTTAGGGGGTCCGCATGAGGCGAGGGTACACTGACAATTTTTCTTTATATATATGTAAATATAATTTTTTCTTTTCTTTTTCTTTTCCTTTTTTTTTTTGATGATTACGTAATTATGCAATAAGATAAAAAGGAAAATGGTTCTCATTATAACATTTTCTCATTATAACTAGTACTTATTCTGATAGATAATGTTAATAATACATGAATGCCATTAAAATGTATAAAATATAAACAATTCTTTTATAAGGGGCATTAGTTTACTTACATGTTAAGCCTATGTATCTTAAGTGTTATATGTGAGGTGTAATTATGTTAAGTAACTTAATATTACAATACATATATATATATATATATATATATATATATAAAAAGATACAAAAAATTAAATTCTTATACAATGCAATATATAGGTTTTTTTTTTCTTAAAATTATTATATATATATATATATATATATATATATATGTGTGTGTGTGTGTGTGTGTGTGTGTGTGTGTGTGTGTGTGTGTGTGTGTGTGTATGTGTGCAAGAAAAGAAAAAGAGAAAAAAAAAGGAATATACATGAGTGTTCATATATATATGTCTAATAGTAATATATAATGAAAGATTTTTTTGAATAACTTGATATTATAATATGCATATATGTGTACAAAGAGAAAGCGAAAGAGAAATATAAGTGTTCTTATAGTAATATAACAATAATATGTGATGAAAGATTTTTTTTTCTTAAAATTATAATATACGTGTGTAGAAAGAGAATGAGAAATATAAATGAATGTTATTATATATATAATAGTATATATCTAATATTAATATTTATTTTTGTTCATTGTCGGTTGTCATTCATGTTTTGATGTAAGAGATTCGTAATCGATTAGGATGTACGATTCGACTATTTTTCTTTATTCTAATTTTTACATTGTTTTTGTTTAGTATTTCCAATATTTCATGAGGCCCTGTGTAATGATCTCCGAATTTGCCTGGTTTCGGCCCTTTTAATAGAAATACATGATCCCCAGGCTTGAAATTCTGAGGGTTGACCTTTTTGTCGTAATGCTCTTTTGACCTGCATTTCGCTTCTATGACGTTTTTACGAGCGTTCCCTTGAATTGTATGGAGTTGTGTTACGAGACTTATTAAATATTCATCGTAATTTGCCATTTTATCTTCTGGAGCTAAAAGCTCATTCGAAGGAATTCTAGCTATTTTTCCGAAAACTAATTCGTACGGTGTATGTTTTGTTGCTTCATGGACATTAGTGTTATAATTAAACATTGCGAGGCTGATCCATCGATCCCACTGTTTTTGCTCGTTCGCATATTGTTTTAAATATTCTCCTAATGCGTGATGTGATCTTTCTAAAGATCCATTTGATTGCGGATGGAAGGCTGTAGTGCGAAATTTACGAATTTTAAATATTTTAGCGAGTTTTCTCATTAAATCGCTAATGAAATTTCTTCCTTGATCTGTTAATATTGCCTTTGGTGATCCGAACACACAAATAAAGCGGTCCACGAAAGCTTCTGCGATTGTTTCGGAGGTTTGATTTTGCAACGGTATTCCCATGCAAAATTTAGTTAACTGATCTTGTAGTGTTAAGATGTATTCATTCCCTCTCTCTGTTTTAGGCAATGGGCCTACAATGTCCATGGCTACTTTATCAAAAGATGATCCAGGTGTGTCTGTAATTATCATAGGCTGTTTGGTTTTAACTCGAACGAGTTTTTTCAGTTGGCACTGCAAACATTGCTGTATATATTTTTGAACATCGGATTTTAAGTTTTCCCAATAATAATTATGTTTTATTCTGTTATATGTTTTTGAAACCCCACGATGTCCGCCGGTCGGTAAACAGTGCGTTTCGCCGATTATAATGGATCGTAAATCTTTTGGCGGATACTTGATTTGTCCATGGCAAACAATTATTTTGGTTGTAGTGTCCATGAATATTAGTTGTAGTTGTGATTTAATATTACTCCAGGGAACGTTATTAATAAATTCGGTTTTTGCTATACTGATTGTTTCTAGTTTCAAGTTCTCTATTATGTGTTGTAAATCTTTTAAAGTTTTTATGATGTGGTTGAGTGTTACCGTAGGGCCCTCTCGTTGAGCTTCACTAATGGGTAAGGCCATGTGGTAATGACTTTTATATTTTATGGCTTTAGCTTCGCCTAAGACAAGAGATCCTAGGCTCGGGAGTTCGTTTCGTTCGAATAGTTTCTGTGAGCCAGAATCTAATGGTTTTCCTTGTGTATCGACAAAATATGCCACGTTGTCTTTTCGTAAAAATAAAAGTTCGCGGGAATCTATAATGTTGCTTTTAATTAATCTATTTTTGATGATTGTAGGTTTTGTTTTTCTTGCCTTTAAATTCTGGTTAATAATGTTTTCCTCGTCTTCTTCCTCATCTTCCTTGTCGCTGTCAGAATCTTTGTCTGGCGGATCGTTTCTATCTTCAATTTCCTCAATTTCTTCCTCATTACTAGGTAATTCATTAAATATTTTATTTTGTTCAATATTTTGTTTTACTGTCTGACTTCTTGTTTGAATTCTGTTTTGTGCAGGGTAATTATGAATTAAAGCCTTTTCAGTAATCGGTGAATAGTCTGGTTCATTTAATTCTGCAGGTGTAAACGGAAAGGTATCCGTAGTATTGTCAAATAAATAATTTTCCGATGTTATTTCTTCTGTTTCTTCGTTATCCGAAAGATATAAATGGAAATCATCGTTTTCTTCTTCTTCTTCTTCGTTATCAGATTTTTCTAATAATTCGGCAATTAATTGTGCATCTTCAGGGTTGTTTGGATTTAGCAATTTTTGATCTTTTATTATTTTGCAATCAATTTCCTCCAAGTTTATAGGGTTTCTCGATAAAGCGTCTGCGTTTACATTAGTTTTGCCGGCTTTATATATTACATCGTAATCGTATTCTGATAATTTTAATCTCCAACGGAGTATTCGCATATTAGCATCTTGCGCATTTTTGAACCACATTAATGGTTTATGATCTGTGACAAGTGTAAATCTTCTTCCATATAAATACGGTCGAAAATGTTTGACGCAATAAATTATGGCCAATGCTTCCTTTTCGTATGTGTCGTATTTCAATTCATTGTCTGTGAGGGTTCTAGAGGCGTAAGCGATCGGTCGGTCTTTGTTTATCTCGCCTTGGGAAAGTATTCCTCCTACGGCTATTCCGGAAGCATCGGTGGTTAAAATGAATGATTTAGAAAAATCGGGATATTGCAATACTGGTTCTTCACATAATTTCTGCTTTAAAATTTCGAATGATTCTTCTTGTTCAGATGTCCACTCAAAACGAGTATCGTTCTTTAATAAATTCGTTAGTGGTTTTGCTAATTTAGAGAAATTTAATATGAATCGTCGATAATATCCGGCAAGGCCTAAAAACTGTTTAATATTTTTCGGTGTTTTTGGTCTTGGAAAATGTCGTACTGCTTCTAGTTTCTTCGGATCTGGTTTTACTCCGTCTCTGCCGATTACATGCCCTAGATATGTTACTTTAGTTTTTAAGAATTCACATTTATCAGGTTGTAATTTTAAGTTAGCTGTACGAAGTCGCTCTATTAATGCGTTATATTTTCGTTCATGTTCTTCTAAGGAAGTAGCATAAATAACAATGTCATCCATGTAAACAAATAATTCCTCGCCTTGTAATCCCGTTAGTACTAAATCCATTAAGCGTTGAAAGGTTGCAGGCGCGTTTTTTAATCCGAAGGGCATTCGATCGAATTCGTAATGTCCGAATGGAGTGGTAAAAGCTGTTTTATGACTATCGGCAGGATCCATTTTTATTTGGTGAAATCCGGACGCAAGATCACATACTGAGAAATATTGCGCTCCTCCTAATTGATCTAATATGTCAATAATATTTGGCAAAGGATAAGCATCTCCGATAGTTTTATCGTTTAAAGCGCGGAAATCGAGGACCATTCTCCAACGTTTATTTCCCTTTGAATCTTCTTTCTTTGGCACAATCCATATAGGCGTATTGTATGGTGACTGCGAATGTTTTACTATATCTCCTTCTAGGAGTTCCTCTACCTGCTTATTTATTTCTTCCTTATGTATTTGCGGAAATCTGTATTGACGAGTATTAATTGGATGGTCATCTGTAGTTGGTATTTGATGTTGTATTACATGAGTCGCAGTTAATTTCTCTCCGGGAATATGAAATCGATCTTGACTGTTTGTTATTAATTTTATTACGTTTTCTTGTTCATTTTTATTCAAGTGTTCTAATCGCAACAAATCTATAATTTGTGTAAATCTATCTTCCTTCGGTTCTTCGGATATTATTAAACAATTATGCAGATCAGAAATTGCGATATTATTTTGTTGCTCCTTTTTATTTTTCGATTTACGTTTTCGCATAAATTTATCTATAATTTCTTGAGATTTATGCAATAAAGCAGTTGAAATTTTCGAAGACGGTTTGTTTTTACTTTTGATATTTCGATTATTTTCAATACCTAAATCTTTAATATTTAATTTATATTTTTGTGCCTTTTCAAGAAGGTCTCTTATTGTGACATGAGAGGATTTTTTATTATTATCATTATTTTCCAATGATAATCCAATTCTTGGAAACTTAATATCCATTAAGGTATTAAAATTTTTCCCTTTTTCGGGATTATATTGTGTCGAATTGCGTAATGAGGTTTGGTAATTTCCCTCCTCGCAATCGACGGAGCTAGAATTTTCTATCGAGGTTTGGAAACTTCCCTCCGAAATTCTAGAATTAATTTTTTCTGGAGAGGTTTGGTAACTTCCCCCTCCAATGGTTGGATTATTAAGTTTTTCAGAAGAGGTTTGGTAATTTCGCTCCTCACAATTAATGGAGCTAGAATTTTCTGTCGAGGTTTGGAAACTTCCCTCCGAGATTCTAGAATTAATTTCTTCTGGAGAAGTTTGGTAACTTCCTTCTCCATGGGTTTTAGAATTATTTAAATTTTTATTTGGATTGGTTTTAATTTTCCTCTCGTTTTTATTCTTTATTTTGTCTTTATTCATATTTTTATTCTCAATTTTATGTTCTTCTTGATTAAATATTTCGTCTTCGTTCTCGTAATTAATTTTTTCCATAGTAATAATATTTTGATAATCTTTATTTTTATTTTCGATTTCTTTATGGATGAGGTCGTAACCTCGTTCATGATAATTTTTGATTTTGTCTTCATTTTTGATATTGACGTTGATTTTAGCCATTTCCTGTGCTTTTGATGTTTTCTGTCGGTTGTTAAATGGCTCGATGTTCGATTCATAATCCTCGAGTAATTTATTTAATGGTTTCAAATGTAAAGTTGGTACTCGAATTTCCATTTCCTCATCTAAGGTGCTTATGACGTTTAGATAAGCCTTTCCGGAAACGTTTTCCACTATAGTATCTCCCAAATAAATTCCATGCTCTAATCTTAATCTTGGTATATATCCCGTTTTTACTTCGGGGTTTCCTATTCTTACGTAGAATAGTGATTCCGACCTTGGAGATACTGTAATGGTTTCTGGAGAGAAGAAGGGTATGTTTATTCCGGAGACATCCAGTTGTCCTTGTGCGTAATCTATTTTTGAAGATGTTTGCTTAAAGAAGTCGTTTCCTAATATACCGGATTGCGG
>JAXRKO010000956.1:5000-24570 GCA_037039905.1 Formica aserva
TGCCAGGGCCCTGCGCAATCGCCGGGGGAGTTCTATGGGGCCGGGTCCGATCGTGACCCCGCCCTCTCCCCCTGCGTGCGCCCCCCCTCTGCTGGGGCAGGTCTCCGGAGTGGCCTGGGGCTGATGCCCCGGCCCCCGTTGACCCACCCCTGGGGATCCGTGGGGCGCGGCGTGCTGCCGCGCCACCGCGGCCGGAGGTCGTGGGGGGTCGGCGGGTCCTGCCGATAAACGGCTCTTCCCGCCTTTCCCCCCCGTCTCCCCCGGCCGCCCCATCTTGGGCGCCCTCTCCCCGGCGTCCACCGGGGAGGCGTTCGCGCTCCCTTTCGGCCTCCTCCTTCTGGAGCATGACTGCTTCACAGAAGGAGGAGACCGCCCTCCAGGATTCCTCGCTCTCGAGCATCGTCCTTACGATGCCCGAGAGCGAGAAATCAATATCCCCCCCCCCCAATACATCGACGAGGGCACGGCGCTCGTTTGCCCACGCTGGGCACACCTCCAGCGTGTGCTGCGCCGTGTCCTCGTCCCCCCCCGTACAATGATGGCAGCGTGCGCTGTCCTCTTTCCCGATGCGACACAGGTATGAGCCAAAACACCCATGGCCCGTAAATACCTGTGTCGCACGGTACGACATCTCGCCACCCGCCCGATTGACCCATTTGATCAAATGGGGGCGGATGGCCTCGACGACGCGCCTCCCCGATGTATCTCGGGGATTGGAGAGGTGCTCGTCCCACCTCTCCAGAGCGCGCCGTCTAGCTTGAAGCCTCACGGCGGCCTTGACCCTTGGGGTCAATGCCACGCCTAGCCCGCCGAGCTCACGCGTACGCGCGTACACGTGCGCGTACATGTCTGCGTAGAGCTCGACGGGCGGCATCCCTGCCAGTAAACAGGCCGCCGTGTGCGACACCGTCCTGTAACCTCGGATTACCCTGATGGCCACCCTCCTGAAGACGCGGTGCAGCAACATGCTGCCCCGCTTATTGGCCACCAGGGCATCCGCCCACACCGGTGACCCGTAAAGGGCCACCGCCCGGACGGTGTTCGCATAGAGGCGGCGCACCCGGCCATCCGGGCCCCCAAGATTGGGCAAGAGTCGGCTAAGGCTAAGTGCCACCGACTCTGCCCTGGGGGCCAGAAGCTCAAAGTGCCCGCCAAAGCTCCAAGCCGCGTCCAGGTAGAGACCAAGGTACTTCAACCTGTCTCCCACCCGGACGGAGATGTCACCCACCGCGACATGGGCGTCTGCGGGGGGAGCCCCTTGCTCCCCCCTGTGCATGAATAGCGCCTCGGTCTTATGAGGCGCTATCTGCAAGCCCATGCCGCGGATCGCGCGGACAGCGCACGCTACCCCCACGTTGGCAGCCGAAACTGCATCCCCCCAGCTCTCTCCCCCGGCCAACAGCAGAGTGTCGTCCGCGTAACAGACGACACTGCAGCCGGGGGGGAGGGCAATACCCAGCACCCTATTATACGCGAGGTTCCACAGAATGGGGCCCAACACGGACCCCTGTGGAACCCCGCAGTATACGCCCCTTCTGCTAAGGAGTACCCGGTGATCGGGGTACTCCAGCCACCTGTCCCGGAAATAGCTTCGCAGGACCTCCACCATGTAGGGGGGGAGGCCAAAGGTATTCGCGGCCTCCCCCACCCTACTCCAGGGCAGGGTGTTAAACGCATTGCGAATGTCTAGCGACACCGCAAGCACCACCCTGCCCTCCTCCATAATGGACTCCGCGAGGGACCGGACGCGCAAGATCGCGTCGACGGTCGATCGGCCCCCGCGGAATCCATACTGGTCACGGTGGAGGTCCATCTCTCCTCGGGACAGGTGTTGGACGAGGCGGTTCGCCAACACTCTCTCCAAGAGTTTACCCGCCTCGTCCAACAGGCAGATCGGCCTGTATGCAGAAGGGGCGTTGCTGGGCTTGCCCCCCTTTGGGATGAGGACTAATCTAGCCCTCACCCATGCCGGGGGGAATATGCCCTCCCTGAGGCAGCTATTGAATAGCCGCCTCAGGCGCCCGGACAGTTGGGCCAAAGCCAGGACCCAGACCCGGCCGGGGATCCCGTCGGGACCCGGGGCCTTATTGCCCCGGAGTCTCAATCGACGGATCACACCGGCCATTTCCTCCTCTGAAACCTCCAAGTCCTCCGACCACGGGATGGTCGTCTCTTGACGACCACCCGCGTCAAAAGGGGGGCCCTCAGATGGAAAGAGGGCCCCCAGGACATCTTCGAGGACCTGGGGTTCCAGGGATTCCGTCACGGGGGGCGCCCAAGGTTTCAGCCTGTTCATAACAAGCTTATATGGGCGCCCCCATGGGTCTGCATCCAAGGAGCGTAGGAGCTCGTCCCACGCTCGGGCCTTGGCCCGCCTGATCGCGGCGCTGAGGGAGTTCCGAGCGGCGCGGAACCCCTCATACGCCTCAGCCGTCCTTCCGGCGTCTGATCGACGCCGGGCCCGGGTGAAGCGGCGCCTGGCTGCGACGGAGAGCCGCCGAAGTTCGGCGATCTCCTCGCACCACCAGTACGCCGCCCTCCTCGGGCGGGGGTTGGTCCGGGGCATCGCGAAATCGCACGCGTCGCGAAGTGCGCCCCGGAACCATTCCACTTCTTCATTAATCCCCCGCCCCTCCCCCCCGGGACACGGCCAGTCGGCCGCAAGGACGGCTGCGATCAGCCTGTCCGGGCTCATCTTCTTAAGGGCCCATCTCCTCGGCCGGGCATCTCCCCGGTCTTGGGAGCGGCTGAGCACCCCGCGGCGGGTGGCATTAAGGACCACCTCTATATAGAGGTGGTCGGAGAGCGTCTCGCACTCTGCCACCCGCCAACTTACTATCATTCGTGCGGCGGAGGGGGTGGCCCACGTGATATCCGGGACCGATTCCCCCTGCCACCGCACTAGGGTGCTCCTCGACCCAGTGTTAATTAAACACAGGCCGAGTGCCGCCGCCCAATCCTGAAGGGCCTCGCCCCTGGCGTCCGTGTACCGGGAACCCCAACGCGTTGATTTCGCGTTGAAGTCCCCGGCCACGATAATTGGACGGGGCATCTGTCGGCGAAAACACGCCGACACCCCGTCCAAGAACGCCTCAAACTGGGCGAGGCCCACACTCGGGGAGATATAAACCCCCAGCACCGAGATGGGCCCCCACTTGACCACCACCACACCCGCCCCGGCCTCGACCGGTGTGCAAGGCGGGAGTGTGGGGTCATTCCTCCACGTGATCGCGACGGAGCCCGTCCGGTCGCCGATCCAACATGGACTGGCTTCCGGAACGTAATATGGCTCCGCCGCGATCCCCAACCCGAAACCACGCTCAGCCAGGCTATGCAGAAATAAGTCCTGCGCCCGGCGAGCGTGGTTCAGGTTGGCCTGCAATATCTTGAGGGCCACTATTTATCGCGGCCCTCAAGATCGACCATTTGTACCTCCGACAGCGATGTCGGAGGTGTCACGGCCGTCACCTTGGCCCTAGGGGGCCTTTTCTCCATCGGGGCCTCAGAGGAGGCCCCATCATCCTCCGGCCCGCGTTTCCGGGTTTCGGAGGGCTCCGCGGTGATCTCAGCCAGTTTAACCGGCCGAGATCCCTTCGCGGCGCTTGCTGCCGGGAGAATCTCTCGTCGTCGGTCCGGCCGCCTCTTGGGTGGGGTGCATTTTGCACTCCCCACCCTATGGTCGGCCGGCCGACCCAATCCCAAACAAACCGGGCACCCGACTTTATCCGCGCAGTCGCGCGCCAGGTGACCCGGTTTGCCGCATCTATAGCAGCAGCCCCGTCTATCTACAGGGCTGCTGCAATGCTGCTGGACATGCCCCCTTTCCAGACAACGAAAACATTGCAGGGGGCGCTTGTCCAGCAGCTCTATCTGGGCGCGGGACCATCCCACCTGGATGGTCCGCGCCGCCGCCACTCTATTGGCGGCCCTTAGTGGGCACTGCACCCATGCAGTGCCCAGGCCGCGGGTGGGGAACTTGATGTCCCCCACCCGCACGTCCTCCGCCGCACAGCCTCCATCCCTGGCTATGGCCGCCGCTATGTCAGCGGCCTCCAGGGACCGATCGAGGCCCCGGAGCCGCAGCTCCGCTTTCCTCACGGGCCGGGCGAGACGGACCGCCTCCTCTCCGGCGAATACCCGGCGGAGGTCAGCGTAGAGGGCATCCGCCCTCTGTGTCGCCGTTGGTCCGTCCTTCCCACCCGACCCGGTGAGCTCGATCACCATGGCCCCCGTTGCGGCTTCGCGGACCCGGAGGGAGTCGATTCCCAATTTCGGGAGGTCGACCTCCCTCCGAGCCCGGACCATGGTCTGCTGATATTCCCCGTCGGCGCAGGTAATTGTTACCGCCGCCGAACGGGGCACCCTACGCCTGGGGACATCTCCCCCCCGACGCCTTCCAGGCTGCTGCCCCCGGCGTGTCCCCTCGGCTCGCCGAGGAGGAGGCGCCCGTTTGGCAGCACCTTTCTTAGCTGGGGGTTGGGCCGCTTGCGCGGCCTTCGCCCCAGTCTTCCTCTCCCTCCGTCCCACCACCCTAGACCAGGGCTCATCCTGGCCGGGTACGTGTGGGGGGGGAGGGGGGATCTCCCGCGGTGGTCTCGTCGGCCGGGAGTCGCCGGGGGGGGGCTTCCCCCCCCGTCCTCCCGTTCCCGCCAGCGATCCTCGCGTGACTGAGGGTTGGGGAGGAAAGGGCATTGTGCCCCTATTCCCCCCCGTGCTAGACCCTCTCCTCTTCCTTCTCCTCCTCCCCCCCCGACCCAGTGCAACGGCACCGTCAGGGGGGAGAGGTGGAAAGGCCCCTGTAAGCGGACGGCCGGTCGTTGCGGTGGGTCCATGGGGCCCACCCCGGCCTATAGCCGCCCGCAGGTCAATGAGGGCGTTGATCTGGTCGGTGTACCACCGATACCAGGCACGCTCGCCCTCACCGACCATTCCCGGCGGGTAGGTTTCGGGGAGCGGCGCAGAGACACCCCTCAAAGGGGGCCTCACCGCCACATTACCCCGGCCACCCGCCAACGTTGGGGACACGAGTCCCTGTACCCCCCCCGGAGACGTTGGGGGCCGAAGCCCCTGAACCCCCCCCGGAGACGCTGGGGGCCGAAGCCCCCTGGCCCCACCGCGAGCCTTTGGGGACAAGGGTCCCCTATCCTTTACGGGCTTCACCACCTTTATGGGTGGATCCACCACTTCTACCGCCGTCACCCGAGGGGCCCGCGTCCTCTTGCGCGGAACCTCCTCGGGTGAGGCGGCAAGCGGCAAGCTCAGGGAGGGCTTGGCGCGACGAGTCGCATCCAGCTCCTCCCTCAATTTGAGGACCTCTTTCTGGAGGTCCCCATTTTTGGCCGTCAAGGCCTTCAGGTCATTGCGCAGGAGGGCCAGATCGCCCGGCTCCTCCATGCGCTCAGCCCTTTCGCTGAGGGTCGCCGCCGCCACCCTTACGACGGCGGCGGCCTCCCTCAACTTACGCTGCAAGGAGCCCTGGAGGTTTCCGGAACGCGCAGCGATCTTGTCGATCCACGCAGCCTCCTCAAGGCTCCTTGCAGCCACATCGCGTGTTGGTGCGAGGCCCAGTTCTTCCGCGCACTGGACCTCGTAGATCTTTAGCTCCTTGCTGGGGAGAGGAGGGGGGGTGTCCTCAGACAGGGCTTTTTTAGCTCTGACCTCCCTATCCCTCTCCCTTTTAAGGGCTTCCTCCTTTTCGCGCTTTTCGCGCCGCCCTACGTGCTCCCCTGTGGTGGGGGGCCTTCCCCTCCCCCTTTTCACAGGGAGCCCATCCGGGCCCATTCCCACGAGGGACTCCTTTGAGCCCTCACTCCCACTTGCGCTGGTGTATAAAGTCCCCTGCGACGTGGCAGCAGGGGGCCCACCAGCAACTCCTTCCAATGGTGCGCGCTCCGCACTTGAACTCGAGCGGGACGCACTCTCCGCCCGAGCTTTGTCCTCGTCCCTAGAGTAAGGGTGCCTGCGCGCCCCGGAGGCGGACCTCGCCCTCAGCCTCGCTTTCGCAGAGGCCGGGCAAGGCCGGTCCACCCGAGAGACCGCCACCCTCACCACTTTCTCCTCAACGATTGCCAGTTCGCCCGCGACGCTCGTTGGCAACGCCACGGGTAGCCCGTCGTTCGATGACGACGGGAAGGGAGCCGGGACTGGACTCCCCTCTCGCCGGCCACTGTGGGTTCCGAGGCCCACTGCGGCGGTAAGTTTGTTCCTCTTGTTGGTGTCCATGTCATGTGCATCAAAAGAGTGGTTTAATTTCGGTGTTTTCCTTCACCTAGGCCAGTTGGCTTCACCACGCCTGACGAGCCTGGCCTGCCCGGGATTTTTTACTGAGGTTACCTACCTCACCTTCCCACTCGATCCTCCATCCCACGACACATACCCCCACCCCCTTCCCATAAAAAAAACCCCAATACCCACCCCACCAATCCCCAAAACCCACACCCATAACCCACACACCCCCCTCAAACCCACACAATCCCCATAAAAACCCCAATAACCCCCCTATAACCCCTCACAATATCCCCAATCGTTCCACTACATGCACCCAAAATAAATGAAAACAATACACATTCATACGACGATCGAGCTAAGTGGCACACTCTTAGACCCCTTCTAAACAAGCGAAGGGGAGCCCCTCCACCACGTCAAGGTGGTGTGCCATCGGAGGGGACCTAACCTAACCTAACCTAACCTTTTTTTTTTTTTTTTTTTTTTTTTTCATGGGGAAATCTTCATAGATACCCCTGGCTCCGGAGAGAGTCAGGGGTTATGCCGGATTCTTACCGGCTAAAACCCCATGGTGACCTTCCTCGGCAGTTTAGGCGGGCGCCTGGGAACGCGGTAGCATGACTTCCAGTCGCCCGCCTCCGCACTACCCGGTATTCCGGGTTCTATCCCGGGGGTCTGAAGGACCCCAGAGACTCTGCCATGGGGTGCCAGAAGGGCTCCCCTACAAAATTCATCCCGGGGAGGATCTGAGGGATCCTCCCGGAGGATATTACCTAGGGGGCGAGGCGGGGTCACAGCCGCCTTTCCCCCTCCAGCTCGGAGGATTTGCGTGCAATGGCCTCTATGGGTCTCCGCCCACTTTGGCCTGCAAAGCCTCCGGCGGTTAAACCGCCTCCTTCCGGGGGTGGTATCCGGGGGGATGGACTGACTAAGTCACGTCCATCCCCTCGTCCGCCACCTTCTCTGCCTTACCCCTCTCACGTGGAGGGGCTTCCCGTGAAGCGGGAGTCCTGCTCTTATCCGGTGGGGCCCGTGAAGCGGGCCCGCCGGGTTTGGCCTTTGTGGCCCTCCGCCCCCTCCTAGAGGGAGGGGGGACGCATCCTTTTCCCCCTACCCGATGCTCCGCCGGGCGACCGGCCTCCGCGCAGAGCGGACACCGGGGCCCGGCCGAGCACCGGGCAGCTTTGTGGTCTGGGCCTCCACATCTGTAGCAGAGACCAGACCTATCCACCGCCGCGGTGCATGTCTGCCTCAAGTGCCCAAACTCCAGGCAACGATAACACTGCAGTGGGCGGGCCCTCAGCAGCTCCACAGAAGTAGCCGAGGACCAACCCACCTTCAACTTTCCCGCGGAGGCCGCCCTAATCGCGGCCGCCGCCGGGCACCGCGCCCATACCGTACCCAAGCCCCGGGGGGATCGGCGTATTTCCCCAAGGCGGATCTCCCCAGGAGGGCAACCCCCGGCCTTGGCGAGAGCTGAGGTTACCTCCTCAGGGGTCGCAGTCATCTCGACTCCACGCAGACGCATCTCCAAGCATCGCGTGGGTCGAGAGACCCTAACCCCAGCACGTGCCACCTCCGCGATCTTCCCAGCAAGGACATCCGCCTTCTTCTCCTTGTCCTTGCCGGGAATCTCTACAACGATCGCCCCATTGAGCGCAAATCTCACCCTGGAGTCCGCGATGCCGAGATCCGCCAGCTCGATCCTCTTACGGGCCTCCAGAAGCGCCTCCTGTGGTGTGCAGCCCGCTTCCTCCCCGACCGCCAGCATAACCGCTGCCGTAGTCGGGGCGCGTGGTCCACCGGTTGTCCTCTTCCTTTTCTTCTTCTTCCTCTTCTTGGCGGGGTCCTCCGGGTCCCCCCCCGTTCCCCCACCGGACCCCCCGTTCTGGGGGCCCGCGGAAGGGGAAGGGGGCTTGGACTGTGCCGTGGAGGGCTTAATAGGCCGCCTCTCCTTCCTGCCAAGGACCTTCGACCACGGCTCCGGTGCCGCAGCAGCGGAGATGGCTTCCGGTCCTTGGTGCTCCCCGGTTGGGGGCATGATGGGCAGAGTAGGGGGGGCCGCGGCCTTTCCCCTCTCTCCCTCAGCCCCCCCAGACGGAGCGCTGCGGTCCGCAGGGGTCTGTTTTAGAGCTGAGCCCCTCAGACCCATTCTTCTCTTGCTCTGCCGGATGTGATGGTCTACGGCAAGGCTGCGGAATTCCAAGGCAGGCCTGACGACCGGTGGACTCTTCCGCTTCTTCCTCTGGACGATTTCCAGGATCGGAGACACCGCCCCCCGGAGCCCCGCCTCTAGGCGAGACTCCAGAGCGGCGAACCTCCTCTCCCAGATCTCGTCCCGCTCCTTCCCGGTGAGGTCCCTGTGAAATAAATCTTCCGCAGAGCCGATCGAGTCCCTTCCGACGAGGGTCACGTCCGACTCCGCAGAACCTCCCCGTTTCTCCGTTCCCGCGTCGTCGCTATCCTCTCGGTAGGACGATACTCCCTTTGCCTTCGTCCTTTGCGGACGGGAGTTCTGGGCAGGGTTCTCGGGTGGTGGCGAAGGAGTGCCCGGCAAAGGAGTCCTGGAGGCCTTAAGGGTCTCCGCCTCCTTCTTAAGCCTGAGGTTCTCCTCCCTCACCTCCCGAAGATCCGCCCTCGCCTCGCGTAACTGTCTCAGCACATTACCTTTGGCCGTCTCCAGAGCTGTGATCTTCTTCTCAGCGCTGCCATATCTAGCCCTCCTTCCTAGTTCGAGCACAGCGGCGTGCAGTCCCCGGGCCGCAAGGCGTAAGGTCCTGACGTACGTGCCCTTCATGTTGGAGGTCGTGTTTGAGATGTGTATAATCTCGTTCACGGCCTGCTCAGTCCTCTCCTTAACCTCATTGGGAGGCAGACCCTCCAGTGCCTTCCACAGCTCGTCCACCGAAGGGAGGTCCCGAAGGGACCTCGGATTCGGGGACTCGTCGCGGTCGCACTGGGTGCCGGCCAGTAGGCGCTCCTGCCGTGCCAACTCCACTTCCTGCTCCCGAAGACGTAGCTCCCTCTCCTTCTGGTCCGAGTAGGCCTTTTTTGCGGCGGCTATGTCTATGTAGTCCCCCGACGTGACTGGCCTACCTCTCTTCCTGGCCCTTTGATGGGGCGTTTCCACCGGGCAGGAGGAAGTCGACATGGCGTCGTCCTCTGAGACCACGTCGACATCGACATCCTCCCCGCCCGACACATCCCTACTCGAGGAGGACCCCGAGGGAGCCGGGGAGGCAGCCCTCAGGGACCCCCTAGACCCTCCAAGTCCCCTCCTCCTTCGAGGGATCCTGAAGGGTCCATCCCTCCCGTCTTCCGATACCGCGTCCGCGCGAACCAGGACCACCTTTGGTTCCAGGGATACCATCGACTTAACGATGGGCCCTGTCCCCGCCAGCAGACCCTGGCTACCTCCCTCTTCACTAGCGATAGTCCGTTCCCCCCCGGGGCTCGCCGTCAACCCCGTGGGTAGCCCGTCGTACGATGACGACACAGCAGGAGCCGGGACGGTACTCCCACTATGCCGGCCACTGGGGGGTCCGAAATCCCCCTGAGGCGGTAAGCTTCTACTCTCTTTGTTGTCCATCATAAATTCAACAAAGGTGGTTTTTCTGTCGGGGTTTCCATCCCTTAGACGATTGCCTTACCGGGCTAACGGGCTCGTCTACCCGAGTGCATTTATTTCAAGGGGCACTACCCTCTAGGCATACTTCAATCGGTTCCTACTTCTCGGGCCATGCCAGTGCGTAAACGCACCGGGATGCCCCGAGAGATCACGGGAAACCTACTCCGTATGCCAAGGAGTTTACCCATCCCCAGGACCCCAAAAACCCTTCCCTTAAGCCCCTTGGTGTGCTCTTAGCACCCTTCCACTCCTTTCGGAGCTTCAGGGCGAGCCCTCTCACCACGACAAGGTGGCACACCGACGAGAGGGAAAAAAGTTAAGCTTCCCTTATGGGCCCCCCTCTGTTCGCCGGGGGCCATGAGCTCAAATACGGTGCCACCCTGTCTTGTGACAGGGCGCCCGTTTCCACCTCAATCTGTCTCCGGTTATTTATAGTGGGGTGAGACAGACCCCCACTAGGCGGACGCCTGTGGTGGCCGTCGGGCCGCCACCCAACGCGAGTCCCCCGTAGGGTCCCCTCCCCCGGCGAAACAGGGGAAAGGAGGCCGCCCGGTTGGCTAGACCGGGAAGCCATACCCGCGCAGGCACGTACCCTCGGACCGTCAGGCCACGCCATTTAACAAGGATGTTTACCATGCTGAAACATCCTTGCACCGGCTACCTCCGAGTTTTTATACGAGGGGGAAGGTAGACCCCTGTTTGTAGGATGTGTGACTTAGGGCACTCAAGGCGCGAAGACTCGAGAGTGTGGTTCCCTAAGCCATCCATCGTCCCTACCACGTGTCCCTGCCTCCGCGTTTTTATCCGAGGGGGAAGGCAGACCCCTGGGGGTCGGATGTGTTGCATCGGGACCATGGTCCTTCAACACCACATCCTCCTCATACCACCGGTGACCAACGAATTTATACAGGGAGGTCGGCCCTGTCTTCTGCTCTGCATGTTTCCCTTTCGGGAACCACACAGCGCAGAAGTCCTACCCGGATCCCCATATTCATGATGGGGATAACTAAGCCCTAGCCGCTTCCGATTTTACAGGGTGAAGCGGACCCCTGTTTGGTCAGCGTGCGCTTTCAAGACCGAGGTCCATTCACCGCATGCCTCCCCTGAAGGTATATTGCCATGCTGCAATAACACCCTCAGCCCGCTGCCTCCGAGTTTTTATACGAGGGGGAAGGCAGACCCCTGTTTGTAGGATGTGTGACTTAGGGCACTCAAGGCGCGAAGACTCGAGAGTGTGGTTCCCTAAGCCATCCATCGTCCCTACCACGTGTCCCTGCCTCCGCGTTTTTATCCGAGGGGGAAGGCAGACCCCTGGGGGTCAGATGTGTTGCATCGGGACCATGGTCCTTCCACAACACATCCTCCTCATACCACCGGTGACCAACGAATTTATACAGGGAGGCCGGCCCTGTCTTCTGCTCTGCATGTTTCCCTTTCGGGAACCACACAGCGCAGAAGTCCTACCCGATTCCCCATATACATAATGGGGAAAGCTAAGCCCTAGCCGCTTCCGATTTTACAGGGTGAAGCGGACCCCTGTTTGGTCAGCATGCGATTTCAAGACTAAAGTCCATTCACCGCATGCCTCCCCTGAAGGTGTATTGCCATGCTGCAATAACACCCTCAGCCCGCTGCTTCCGAGTTTTTATACGAGGGGGAAGGCAGACCCCTGTTTGTAGGATGTCTGGCTTTGGGGCACAAGGCGCGAAGACTCGAGTGTGATTCCCCTTCCGCCATTCATCGTCCCTACACCGTGTCCCCGCCTCCGCGTTTTTATCCGAGGGGGAAGGCGGACCCCTGGGGGTCAGATGTAATTGCATCAGGACCAGGGTCCTTCCGCAATACATCCTCCTCTTAACACCGGAGCCGACGAAATAGGGTGGCCAGCCCAATGTTCTGCCCTGGATGTTTCCCCTAGGGGAACCACACAGTGCAGAACTCCTACCCGTGCCCCTCCTTGAGGGATAACCGCTATCCTAAGCGGGGACACGGCTGCTCCCGAAGGGCTCGTCCAGCCGAAGCCGGACTCCCCTCAAGACGCCGCTCCCCGTTAATACTCTCCAGAAGGGAGAGCATTCAGGCTATTGACCTTCAGATTCAGGACTTGAGCCAAGCTATGGGTCCCTCCTCCTCCAGCCAGCCGTCCCAGGGGATTGATCGTCCTGGGTTTGTGCACTAGCACACGCGAGAACCTCTTTGGAGCCCCCGAACCCTCCCCCGGCCGTGCGAAGGCTTAAGGACATTCCTGCCCCCAGTTTACTAATCGGGCGTTCACCCGGTTTTCAACTGTGACCACCACACCCGTAAGGAGAACCCAGCGGCCCCAACGAGGCCCTTTCCCATCCCCAGACCCCAAAACCCACCCTTACCCTTAGAACGCGTGGGTGTGCTCTTAGCACCCTTCCACTTCTCTAGGAGAAGCTTCAGGGTGAGCCCTCTCACCACGTCAAGGTGGCACACCAACGAGAGGGAACCTAACCTTTTTTTTTTTTTTTTTTTTTTGTAACGGAGGGGAAATGCCTTTACGCATACCCCGCCTCGATGGGGTTCGAGGCGGGGTTATGTGGGACTACCCCGGCCTAAACAAACGGCCGGGGACTACCCACTAAAACCCCTCCGGGTGGCCTATCTCGGGCGTTTCAGGGGCCTCTCTGGAAACTGGCATATGCACTACATCAGAGAGGCCCCCCGCCCACGGGCCGTGCCCGCTGGGGGAGCGGTTTGTGTCTCCCCCAGTGTCCCGTTCTTATGGGGACTTCAGCCTAAATTGGCGAGAGGGGGACCACCGCCCCTCTCGCCTCCCTCCCGATATTATTCCCGGGGGGGGCGTGGCCGGACCCAGGTACCCCACCTGGGCTCCGACCACCGGGCCCGGCTCGGGGTGAGACGTCCGCGACGAGTTAGCGGACGTCCCCCCGAATTGCCAGGGCCCTGCGCAATCGCCGGGGGAGTTCTATGGGGCCGGGTCCGATCGTGACCCCGCCCTCTCCCCCTGCGTGCGCCCCCCCTCTGCTGGGGCGGGTCTCCGGAGTGGCCCGGGGCTGATGCCCCGGCCCCCGTTGACCCACCCCTGGGGATCCGTGGGGCGCGGCGTGCTGCCGCGCCTCCGCGGCCGGAGGTCGTGGGGGGTCGGCGGGTCCTGCCGATAAACGGCTCTTCCCGCCTTTCCCCCCCGTCTCCCCCGGCCGCCCCATCTTGGGCGCCCTCTCCCCGGCGTCCACCAGGGAGGCGTTCGCGCTCCCTTTCGGCCTCCTCCTTCTGGAGCATGACTGCTTCACAGAAGGAGGAGACCGCCCTCCAGGATTCCCCGCTCTCGAGCATCGTCCTTACGATGCCCGAGAGCGAGAAATCAATATCCCCTCCCCCCAGTGTATCGACGAGGGCACGGCGCTCGTTTGCCCACGCTGGGCACACCTCCAGCGTGTGCTGCGCCGTGTCCTCGTCCCCCCCCGTACAATGATGGCAGCGTGCGCTGTCCTCTTTCCCGATGCGACACAGGTATGAGCCAAAACACCCATGGCCCGTAAATACCTGTGTCGCCCGGTACGACATCTCGCCACCCGCCCGATTGACCCATTTGATCAAATGGGGGCGGATGGCCTCGACGACGCGCCTCCCCGATGTATCTCGGGGATTGGAGAGGTGCTCGTCCCACCTCTCCAGAGCGCGCCGTCTAGCTTGAAGCCTCACGGCGGCCTTGACCCTTGGGGTCAATGCCACGCCTAGCCCGCCGAGCTCACGCGTACGCGCGTACACGTGCGCGTACATGTCTGCGTAGAGCTCGACGGGCGGCATCCCTGCCAGTAAACAGGCCGCCGTGTGCGACACCGTCCTGTAACCTCGGATTACCCTGATGGCCACCCTCCTGAAAACGCGGTGCAGCAACATGCTGCCCCGCTTATCGGCCACCAGGGCATCCGCCCACACCGGTGACCCATAAAGGGCCACCGCCCGGACGGTGTTCGCATAGAGGCGGCGCACCCGGCCATCCGGACCCCCAAGATTGGGCAAGAGTCGGCTGAGGCTAAATGCCACCGACTCTGCCCTGGGGGCCAGAAGCTCAAAGTGCCCGCCAAAGCTCCAAGCCGCGTCCAGGTAGAGACCAAGGTACTTCAACCTGTCTCCCACCCGGACGGAGATGTCACCCACCGCGACATGGGCATCTGCGGGGGGAGCCCCATGCCCCCCCCTGTGCATGAATAGCGCCTCGGTCTTATGAGGCGCTACCTGCAGGCCCATGTCGCGGATCGCGCGGACAGCGCACGCTACCCCCACGTTGGCAGCCGAAACTGCGTCCCCCCAGCTCTCTCCCCCGGCCAACAGCAAAGTGTCGTCCGCGTAACAGACGACACTGCAGCCGGGGGGGAGGGCAATACCCAGCACCCTATTATACGCGAGGTTCCACAGAATGGGGCCCAACACGGACCCCTGCGGAACCCCGCAGTATACTCCCCTTCTGCTAAGGAGTACCCGGTGATCGGGGTACTCCAGCCACCTGTCCCGGAAATAACTTCGCAGGACCTCCACCATGTAGGGGGGGAGGCCAAAGGCGTTCACGGCCTCCCCCACCATACTCCAGGGCAGGGTGTTGAATGCATTGCGGATGTCCAACGACACCGCAAGCACCACCCTGCCCTCCTCCATAATGGACTCCGCGAGGGACCGGACGCGCAAGATCGCGTCAACGGTCGATCGGCCCCCGCGGAATCCATACTGGTCTCGGTGGAGGTCCCTTCCTTCTCGGGACAGGTGTTGGACGAGGCGGTTCGCCAACACTCTCTCCAGGAGTTTACCCGCCTCGTCCAACAGGCATATCGGCCTGTATGCAGAAGGGGCGTTGCTGGGCTTGCCCCCCTTCGGGATGAGGACTAATCTAGCCCTCACCCATGCTGGGGGGAATATGCCCTCCCTGAGGCAGCTATTAAATAGCCGCCTCAGGCGCCCGGACAGTTGGGCCAAAGCCAGGACCCAGACCCGGCCGGGGATCCCGTCGGGACCCGGGGCCTTGTTGCCCCGAAGTCTCAGTCGACGGATCACACCGGCCATTTCCTCCTCTGAAACCTCCAGGTCCTCTGACCACGGGATGGTCGTCTCTCGACGACCACCCGCGTCAAAAGGGGGGCCCTCAGATGGAAAGAGGGCCCCCAAGACCTCTTCAAGGACCTGGGGTTCCAGGGATTCCGTCACGGGGGGCGCCCAAGGTTTTAGCTTGTTCATAACAAGCTTATATGGGCGCCCCCATGGGTCCGTGTCCAAGGAGCGTAGGAGCTCGTCCCACGCTCGGGCCTTGGCCCGCCTGATCGCGGCGCTGAGTGAGTTCCGAGCGGCGCGGAACCCCTCATACGCCTCAGCCGTCCTCTCGGTGTCGGATCGACGCCGAGCCCGGGTGAAGCGGCGCCTGGCTGCGACGGAGAGCCGCCTAAGCTCGGCGATCTCCTCGCACCACCAGTACGCCGCCCTTCGCGGGCGGGGGTTGGTCCGGGGCATCGCGAAATCGCACGCGTCGCGGAGTGCGCCCCGGAACCATTCAACTTCTTCATTAATCCCCCGCCCCTCCCCCCCGGGACACGGCCAGTCGGCCGCAAGGACGGCTGCGATCAGCCTGTCCGGGCTCATCTTCTTAAGGGCCCATCTCCTCGGCCGGGCATCTCCCCGGTCTTGGGAGCGGCTGAGCACCCCGTGGCGGGTGGCATTAAGGACCACCTCTATATAGAGGTGGTCGGAGAGCGTCTCGCACTCTGCCACCCGCCAACTTACTATCATTCGTGCGGCGGAGGGGGTGGCCCACGTGATATCCGGGACCGATTCCCCCTGCCACCGCACTAGGGTGCTCCTCGACCCCGTGTTTATTAGACACAGGCCGAGTGCCGCCGCCCAATCCTGCAGGGCCTCGCCCCTGGCGTCCGTGAACCGGGAACCCCAACGCGTCGATTTCGCGTTGAAGTCCCCGGCCACGATGATTGGACGGGGCATCTGTCGGCGAAGACATGCCGACACCCCGTCCAAAAACGCCTCAAACTGGGCGAGGCCCACACTCGGGGAGATGTACACCCCCAGCACCGAGATGGGCCCCCACTTGACCGCCACTACTCCCGCCCCGGCCTCAACCGGTGTGCAAGGCGGGAGTGTGGGGTCGTTCCGCCACGTGATCGCGACGGAGCCCGTCCGGTCACCAATCCAACATGGACTGGCTTCCGGAACGTAATATGGCTCCGCCGCGATCCCCAACCCAAACCCACGCTCAGCCAGGCTGTGCAGGAATAGATCCTGCGCCCGGCGAGCGTGGTTTAGGTTGGCCTGCAAGATGCCTAGGGGCATTATTTATCGCCCCCAGGCTCCGCCATCACTACCTCCGTCAATGTGACGGGGAGTGTGGCGGCTGCAGGCCTGGCCTTTGGAGGCCTTTTTTCTTTAGGGGCCTCAGATGGGGCCCCACTATCCTCCGCCCCGCGTTTGCGGGTATCGGAGGGCGCCGCAGTGATCTCGGCCAGTTTAACCGGCCGAGATCCCTTCGCAGCGCTTGCTGCAGGGAGAATCTCCCGTTGTCGGTCCGGCCGCCTCTTGGGTGGGGTGCACTTTGCACTCCCCACCCTATGGTCGGCCGGCCGACCCAGTCCCGAACAAACCGGGCACCTGACTTTATCCGCGCAGTCGCGCGCCAGGTGACCCGGTTTGCCACATCTATAGCAGCAGTCCCGTCTATCTACGGGGCTGCTGCAATGCTGCTGGACATGCCCCCTTTCCAAACAACGAAAACATTGTAGGGGGCGCTTGTCCAGCAGCTCTACCTGGGCGCGGGACCATCCCACCTGGATGGCCCGCGCCGCCGCCACTCTATTGGCGGCCCTTAGTGGGCACTGCACCCACGCAGTGCCCAGACCGCGGGTGGGGAATTTAATTTCCCCCACCCGCACGTCCTCCGCCGCGCAGCCTCCGTCCCCGGCAATAGCCGCCGCTATATCGGCAGCCCCCAGGGACCGGTCGAGGCCGCGGAGCCGTAGCTCCGCCTTCCTGACGGGTCGGGCGAGCCGGACCTCCTCCTTGCCGGCAAAGACCCGGCAAAGGTCGGCGTAGAGGGCGTCAGCCCTCTGTGTTGCCGTCGGCCCATCCCTCTCGCCCGACCCCGTAAGCTCGACGACCATGGCCCCCGTGGCGGCCTCACGGACGCGGAGGGAGTCTATCCCCAGTTTGGGGAGATCAATCTCCCTCCGGGCCATGGTCATCACCTCCTGGTATGCCCCGTCGGCGCAGGTGATCGTCACCGCCGCCGAGCGGGGCACCCTGCGCCTGGAGGCGTCTCCTCCCTGACGCCTACCAGGCTGCTGCCGTTGCTGCTGCCGTCTCCCAGCTCGCTGGGCAGACGGCGCCGCCTTTACGGCGCCCCTCCTGGCCACGGGCTGAGCCGCTTGCGCAGCCTTTGCCCGGGCCGTCTTCTCCCTCCGCCCCACCACCTTCGACCAGGACACGTCCTGGTGGGGGGCATCCGGAGGCGAGGGAGGGGGCCCCTGATCCCGCCCGACCGGCCGGGGACCGCTGGGGGGCGGAATCCTCCTCCGCCCACCCGCAGCCGCCGCCGCGTCGCGAGGAGCAGGGGGCGGGGGGGGCGGGGGCATCATGCCCCCATCCCCCACCGCACCACGCCCCCCCCTCCTCTTCTTCTTCCTCCTCTTCCCCCCCCGACCCCGTGCTACAGCACCGTCAGGGGGGAGAGGTAGGAAGGCCCCACCAAGCGGGCGGCCGAGCGCCGGGGCGGGCCCACGTGGTCCGCCCCGGACCATCGCCGCCCGCTGGTCGACGAGGTCGGCGATCTGTTCGGTATACCACCGATACCATGCACGCTCGTCCTCGCCAACCACTCCCGGCGGGTAGCCCTCGGGGAGCGGCGCAGAGGTACCCCTCAAAGGGGGCCTCATCGCCGCATTACCCCAGCCACCCGCCAACGCCGGGGACCGTGGTCCCCTCCCCCCCCCAAAAGACGTCGGGGACCGAAGTCCCTCCCCCCCTCCCGGAGACGTTGGGGACCACCGTCCCTTAACCCCCCCAGAATATGTAGGGGACTTCTGTCCCCTCCCCCCAGTCGGATGCTCCATCCTTACCGGAGCATCCAGCACCTCGATCGACTTCACCCGGGGCACCCCCCGCTTTTTGCGGGGGGCCCCCTCTGGTGAGTCAGGGAGGGCCAGCCTGAGGGAGGGCTTGGCGCGTCGAACAGCGTCAAGCTCCCCCCTGAGCTCATGGATCTCCTTTTGGAGGTCCGTATTGCGATCTCCGAGGGACTTTAATTCCCTTCGGAGAATCGCGAGCTCGCCTCCCTCCTCGGTGCGTTGGGCCCTCTCTGCTAAGGCGCTGGCCGCCACCCTCACTAGGGCGGCGGCCCGCCTCAGCTCCTTCTGGAGGGAGCCCTTCAAATTCGTGGAGACTGCGGCGATCCTATCGATTTCCGCCGCCTTCTCCAAGCTACGCGCCGCGATGTCGGGGGTCGGGGATTGCCCGATCTCCTCCTCGACTTTCGCCTCATAGGCCTTCAGCCCCTTACTCGGCGGTGGGATGGGAGTGTTCTTCGATAAAGCCTTTGCGGCATTACGGTCCCTCTCCCTCTCCTTTTTGCGGGCGGCCTCCGCTTCTTTCTTTTCGCGGAGGCCCACAAACTCGCCCGTAGTGGGCGGCCTTCCTCTCCCCCGTTTTTTGGGGAGATCGTCTCCTCCCATCGCATCATCCTCCTCGGGGGACACGAACCCCTCGGTATCCTCACTGGCCAGTGAGGTCCTCGAGGAGGAGACGGGGGTGGGGGGCTTACTGCCCCCCTGAGACATATTATCCGCCCTCTCTGTTGGGCGGGTGAGGCTCTTGCCCCGACCCGCCTCATCCCGGTTGTACGGGTGAGCCCGCACAGCGGAGGACGAACGCGACCGGGACTTCGACTTCGAAGAAGCCGGACCCGGCCGGTCGCCCCCCCCCACAGCCACCCTCGCCTCTCTATTCTCGGCGATAGTCAGCTCGCCGGGGGTGCTCGTCGGCAACACCCCCGGTGGCCCGTCGTTGGATGACGACGAGGGGGGAACCGGGACAATATCCCCCCCACGCCGGTCGCTGCGGGATCCGAAGCCCGCTGCGGCAGTAAACTTCAAATCTTTATTTGTACTCGACATTTCGGTATCAAAAAAGATGGTTTGATTTCGGTGTTTTCCTTCACCTAGGTCGGTTGGCTTCACCACGCCTGACGAGCCCGACCTGCCCGGGATTTTTTACTGAGGTTACCTACCTCACCTTCCCACTCGATCCTCCATCCCACGGCACATACCCCCACCCCCTTCCCACAAAAAACCCCAATACCCCCCCACCAATCCCCAAAACCCACACCCATAACCCACACACCCCCCTCAAACCCACACAATCCCCATAAAAACCCCAATAACCCCCCTATAACCCCTCACAATATCCCCAATCGTTCCACTACATGCACCCAAAATAAATGAAAACAATACACATTCATACGACGATCGAGCTAAGTGGCACACTCTTAGACCCCTTCTAAACAAGCGAAGGGGAGCCCCTCCACCACGTCAAGGTGGTGTGCCATCGGAGGGGAAGGGAACCTAACCTAACCTAACCTAACCTAACCTAACCTAACCTAACCTAACCTAACCTAACCTAACCTAACCTAACCTAACCTAACCTAACCTAACCTTTTTTTTTTTTTTTTTTTTTTTTTTTTTT